>BLKR01001422.1:0-290966 GCA_011170035.1 Teleogryllus occipitalis
CTTTCGTTGAGTTCAGCGACCTGCACCGCGCCGTTCTCATGCATCACCCTCGCCAAATATACGCAGCGTCCTTTTGTTTGTCCATTCACAGCATCCTTCCACTTTTCACACACGTAATTCGGAAAATTTCATTTTAAATAATCAATGTCTCTTCGTTATAACTGTTTATTACTTACGAAACGAGTTTAATCACACGGCTGATGATGCGACTGTTTATATTCGCGAACAACGTCCTCTTTGAAAATTTTTCAATAATTTTCCGCGTTTCACCTTCTAAACTTTCTCCACTACAACTAAACGTTATAAAATTAACTTTGCTCGTTATAAAATTAACTTTGCTCGCGTGATTAGCACAACTTTCTAACAAAATTTTTTTTTCTAATTTCCGCGGAGCGTTTCAACATACGTCCCTCTCAAGCTATCCTCCCCGCGTTATTCTTTCATTGTTGTCACGAGACTTCCTCTTTTTTTTTTCTCGAACATTTCACGATCACTTCCGGGTCTTCTATATAATATTATATATTTTTAAGTTAATCTTCTTCTTCTGGGTCGTCTCTCTTTATTATTCTCAGGCATTTTCAAATTGAATGCTATTACCGTTTTCTATTTCGTTTTCTACCATCTAAAATTTCCAAAGTTCTTTTAATCTGAAGACGGTCGATCCCCTTCCACCGCTCTGACGTCATACGACTGGTTTGGAATTTCCCACTTATACAATTTACATTTTCTTTTATACCGTAGCCCCCCGAAATTTCTCCGCGTTGTGAGTAGTGCCATAATTTTCCCCATAATTTCTTCTATTAATGCCAAAAGTTTCGTTTGAATCGCTTCACGCGTTTACTTAATTTGTTGAAAAAAACAACTTTTTACATTAGATCTTATGCTACAACAATGGCTATCGTGTCTAGTTGTGTGCTTAAAATGTACTTACTAAATTGTTTATATCTTTGGAACGCGTGAACCGATTTCTTTCAAATAACTTCCAAAATGTTTCACTCGACAAACGCTACTGAACTATATTGTCCCCATTATGATTTTGTCGCGTCTTCTTAGACTTCCAAAAAATTACGCTACGCGACACCGCTTTCATTTGTCCCCGCCTTTGATGTTAATACCACTTATTACATGTTTATCTTTATTCTTTGCCCTGTCTTCATTCCTGGGGATCCTGGATTGTTACAATATATATATATATATATATATATATATATATATATATAGAGAGAGAGAGAGAGAGAGAGAGAGAGAGAGAGAGAGAGATAGATAGATAGATAGATAGATAGATAGATATGCGTGATCTGGTGATAGCGTGATCTGGTGTAGACCTATCCGTCGGCTTGTGGGGTTTTCCCCAATCAAGTAGCTCCCACCAGACACACGCCGCCCCAGATGGGACAAGCTCTAAGCTCCTGACTGGTCTCCCGACACGTGTGGTAGTGTAGTGCATGTATATGTGTGTGTGTGTGTAGAAGGATGGGGTGAGAAAGTGTGAGTAAAGGATAGGGAAAGGACAAGGAAGAGGAAGGAAATATCGCACGCGGTCAGTGTCCTAGTTTTAGGGTACTTCGTCATTCGCCTAGTGTTGATCGGAGAAAACATGGAAAACTACCGATCAAAGCAGCCGGCCGCTGGAATTCCCCACAGAGCGGCTGAATTTGACCTAGCTATGTAGCCAGTGTCGAAAATCCTACCACCGTCGAGGCTCGAACCCCAAGGCTTCCCAGTCAGAGGCGGTGCAGTGACATCAATTGGTGCCATGCCACCTAAGCCGAACTTCTCACTGTCTTTCTCGTGCAGTCTGGGAGGACGAGTGCGATCTGCCTGCGAAATCTATACAGAAGTCTCTAACTAGTCTTAGAAGTATCAGTACCGCTCATTCTCGACAGTATTAGCGGTGCGTGCTGTGTCCGCAGATTGCTGATAGTTTTGGTGTGATTTGCTTGCGAGAAGCACCTAGGACTCTTTTACAAAGGAGACCACAAATGTATATTTTGAAATTGAATTTGCAAAAAAATGGCATCACTTTCGTCCTCATGCAGTTTCAATTGCACAGCCCTGCAGAGGTTTACAACTGGCCTTGTGCGCTCGAATTTTAATTAGTTTTCATGGGAGAGCACGCCATACTAGTTCAATTACCCCCTCCATTGAATGTGAAGTAAATAATGCGTTTAAGATATTGTCATGAAGGGTGAAGATGAAAGAAACTGAATGACTCGCACATTGTAAGCGTTTAAATGTTTAATAAAAAAGCTTGAGCGATGGATAGTGCCGAGAGATCCAGAGACGCTTCCACCGTTCGTTATCCACCGATCCCTATTCGTCCGCCAACGTGGAGGGAGCACGCCAATAATATGCTAGGTATGGATATCATCAGTTCCAGCGCTAGGCATACGCAAACCAAGTGATCGCCCGGGGCTCTGCAAGTCAAGGGGCCCGATGTTGGGAAAGAATTATTAAAACATTGAAAAAGAAATTAGAACTCGGGAAAATTGTTATCGTAATTTTATAAGTTGTTGTCACTACTCTGATATTTCATAAAAAATTCAATTAATTTTTACCTTAAATGTGATTGTAGCCATTACTTATAAGATAGGCCTCTACGAAATGAATTAAATGACGCTAACATTAAAAGAAGTTGTACTGAAATTCATCCCTATATAGTATTTAAGTAACTCATCGAGTGGGCGGATGTTCGGATGTGCGGTTCCGTCAATCACGGTTAGACCACTTCCCGTGCACCAATCGAAACATACGAGGCATCATTCGACGCGTCTCGGTCTCCTGATGGAGAACTGATAATTTGCTTTCGGATCCGGCCAAATAATTTTCATAAATTTACAAAAACGTGTTTTTTCGTGATTTGGCGCTTTGATCTTGGTGAGAATGCTGGAAATTAAACCAACACCACCAAAATAGATTTAAGTAAGTGGGGTTGATTCACCTCCATTACCTCAAAATACCAACATAGATGAAGACGAGGAGAAAGACGTAGAGAAAGACGTAGAGGAAGGCAGAGGAAGACGGAGATGAAAACGTAGAGGAAGACGCAGAGGAAGGCGCAACGGCTGAGGCAGAGGAAGGCGCAAAGAAGGCATAGAGAAAGACCATAAAGGTGTAAAGGAAGTATAGAGTAGAGAAAGTGGTAGACGTAGAGAAAGACCTAGACGTAGAAGAAGTCTCATAAGACAAAGAATTCGAGAATACAAAAACGAAGGATTTCCTTTCACGTAAACTGAACTAAATAAATGGAGGGCCTGTTGAGTTGCCCGGATCAGATGGCCGTAGGTACACGTCTCCGAGAAGAGCATGGCGGTGTCATCGAGCCGGTCGCTGCATCTGGGCAGCAGGAATCAGCGTTATGTCTTCAAAGAATATCGAGAAGACGATAATTTTTGTATGAAAAATCAAGATAAGCGAAGTGACCCGGAGGTGCAACAGATAAATGCGTATTTGCCGACAACGTCGTATGGTTTTCAAATTGATTCTAAAAGTATGTACTATGACAAATTGAAAGAAATAAAATTCGAAATAACTCTTAACAAAGTCAATTTTATGAAACATTTACAATACCTAAGTTCAGAAAAGCCAAAAGTAGAAATGATCAATATCACAAAATAATTGAAAACTTTAACTGGTTATTTCGCAAGACTGAGAAGACATTTAAACTGAACAAAGAGGTCTGCACTGAAGAAAGAAAAAACAAAAAGAAAAGTCAAACAACCGAAGAAATCTTAAGGCGTCGGCGACGCCACATTCAACTAGTATTTATTACTTCATGTATTCAACAAGTAATTTTATTAAACATTTTACACAACAAAATTTTTAGCGTTTTAAGATCACTGTGGAAATGGTGTTATTTGATCTCTTTTTTTACTTAAAATTATTATTCAAAATATATTTCCTTTTACTTAATTATATTCTCTCTACTTTTACTTAAAATTATCAAACTATATTTCCAAAAACGTTTTCTCACTAAACGTAATTTTTGTTATTTGTTGAAATAAAATAATTCATATAGTTTATTGATACAACTTCCACATTTTTAAGTTTCTCGAGGGGAAGGGGAGCTAAGTTACAGCATTACCCTGGGCCGAAAATTGTCTAGCTCCAGCACTGGATATCATTTGTTGTCGATAATGGCAGAGCCGGAAGTAGCACTTTCGGGCAGTGACATCGGCGCTCGTCCCTCTTGTCGCTGAGAACGATAGGAACTGATGTCTTAGGGAGTTTTTGCACGGCGAAGCGCTACAGCAATCGTCAGCACTATCGATCTTCTCCGCATGCACAGTTCGAGTTTCCCATCACTTTTGGGCATCTGCGCATGTGCACAAGATCGAGATTACAGTGGATTGCTCTATGCTACGCCGTGCAAAAAGTCCCGTTTGTGCCGGGGTCTACCGCGTGTCCATGCTGGGCCGGTGCCTGCGCAAGGAAGACCGCGTAAACTGAAGACTATTTCGGAGCCGAATCCCAGGTTCTGGTGGGTGAGGCACGTCGCCACCTCCCATGACCTATACCATGGCATTTGATGGGCCCAGATGGCGATCTTGGTACCCCGGCTGGGTGTAGTTCGCATTGTCGCTGCCTCTGCAGCGACTCTGACCGGCGAGCTCTAGGGTACGAGTCCTATTTTGTGCTAGATTTTCCACCCTAGATAAATAGGTCGAATTTAGCCACTGTCTATAGGATAATTCTAGCGGTCCACTGCTCTGATCGTTAGTTTTCTGTGTTGTTTTATCAGTACCAGGCGAATACCGGAACAATTCCCTAATAAACGAGTCACGGGTCGCGTGCAATCTTGCCTTCCTGTTCTCTGATCTATCATTTCCTCTTACTCACGCTTACATGCACCATACTACCACACATGTCGGGAAACCAGTGGGGAGCTTAAAATTTGTCCCGGGGCCTTATTGGCAGAGATACCTGGAGGAGGGAAGCCCGTAAGTTGACTTGCAGAATGTACCTTACATTTTAGCAGGAGAGAAACACAGTCACTTTCCAATATAGCACACGGTGCTGGCGCTAGGCATGGGCAGACCGGGCGATCGCCCGGAGGCCAGCAAGTCAAGGAGTCCGATGGTGCGGAAAATATTAAAAAAATGAAAAAGAAATTAGAACTCGATAAAATTTTTATCGTAGTTTTATAAGTCGTGGTACACTAATCTGATATTTCATAAAATTTTCAATTAATCCTGAAAATTTTACAAAACAATCCTGCCATTAAAAGCTTTTCAAGTCTTCATATTTTCTCCTCTTAACATCCAAGATATTTT
This sequence comes from Teleogryllus occipitalis, assembly GCA_011170035.1. Classification (NCBI taxonomy): domain Eukaryota; kingdom Metazoa; phylum Arthropoda; class Insecta; order Orthoptera; family Gryllidae; genus Teleogryllus; species Teleogryllus occipitalis. The sequence goes on from BLKR01001422.1 coordinate 5,274, forward strand.
AATACAAGTTTTTGCAAACTTAAAAGCATTATACAGATATTGGCTCAGTATTTTCATTGAACAACATTACAACTTTCACATTTTTTAATTTTTCCGCGATGGGTGGGGGATGGAGGCTAGGGGCATTTCCTCGGGCCCAAAACTGTCTAGCTCCGGCATTGATAACATTTACAACACGTCCTAGACTTACATGACTAATGACCACAGCAGTTGACGCGCCCGGAAACACGAATGAATGAATGAGTTGGAGTGAATGAGTGAAGCGCACCGTGGCGGCGTCCTGGCGCAGCACCTCGGAGGCGACGAGGCAGGCGACGCGGTGCGCGAAGGCCAGCAGCGCGCGCAGGCGGGCGGCGCCCTTGCTGCTGCGCCTGCGCGCCACCCAGCGCAGCTCCTCCGCGGGCACCTGCCGCCATTTCAAAACTTGCTACTTCACAAAATGAAGCCCGAACTGTTAAAAAATACCCGGTTGTTGCCTCTGCACTACCATTGATCAAAAAGTCGTAAGGTTCGCGTTCGGCTGTGGCGGATTTTTTATACTAGTTACGTAGCTAGGTCGAATTCAGCCGTTGTCTGGCGGAGAATTCTAAAGGTCGGCTGCTCTGATCGGTAGTTTCCCGTCATTGCTGCGGGAGAAAGCCAAAACAGAAACCTAACAATCGAAACAAGGGCAACAAGTTTTTTATTCCTTCTTGTCCCACCCTTCCCCTGAAATACACACACTTCCATGCACTACGCTTCGACACATGTCGGACTGCCATGCGGCCGCCGGCGCTCACAGTGGTGACTCATGAATCCTTCCCTTCCCACGCTTAGCAGCGCAAGGGTAGTAGCTGTATAAAGGGGGGGAGGGGCTTCTCCTTGGCGCTTCCGAGTGGCGCGGTGTGAAGAAGGGATGCGACATCGATGATAAAGTTTTCAAAACATCGATTAAACATCGACTTATTAAATCCAATATTTAACATCGATGTTTTGTATCCGATGTTTTTATATTATGTTTTGTATCCGATTTTTTGTATCCGATGTTTATAAATATGTGTGTGAACACAAAAGTACGATAACCACAGTTTCGTATAACATTAAAAATGAAATAATAACTGATGGTACACTTACACGGTTTATGAGTTCGGTTTATTGGTCAGTTGATGTATTCGAACCAAACGAATTCTGCGTGTACTACGTTCTCAAGCAACCTCTCGCCCGAGATGATACCGATACCCTATTACTTCCTACGTCATTCCTCCTATTTCATGTGAAGGGGTCAATGCATGCGCCATGGGCGACCGCCCTCTCTCTTTCTTCCCGTACCTTTCAACAACGAACTGAGGAAGTTCTGATTCCTTGAGATGACACAGAGAGCTCGGACTTTCAAGCTGTTTTGTTAATTGTTCTTATTTCTTCGCCTTTTAAATCTTAAATAATAAAAATTGCCAGTTAAATATTAATTATATATTATTAAACACGGCCACAATGAAATTAAATTTTGTCCCTCACGAACATTTATATATTAGGTAACAAAACCAGTTTTAAAGCATCGATGGTTTTTAGTCAATGTATTATTAATATCAATGTTTTAAATTTTGAACATCAATGTTTGGTATTGTCGATGATATGCTATCGACGTCGCATCACTAGTGTGAAAGCGGCTTTACGCCGAATGCTTGCCATTATCTCAAAATGATGAATAATATTATCCTCCTCCTTTTTTGCTCCGAAAAGATAACCGATTTACATTTTCCTTTTGACGACTCCAGAGTTTTGACGAACGCGCCTTGCGAAGTGTCGATTCTAGGCTTTCGGAAGTCATGCGTAACCCTTTGGGTGATATCTCCCGCATCATGTTCGTTATCAACAAGAAGAAAAGTTTATTTTTTAATCTTCTGACAGCGAGCCACCTGTCGAGGGTTAAAAATGTAATATTGAGCTCATCTATGAACAACAACTCAACAAGATTAAGTCAACTAATCGCCATATTGTTTTTAAGAAATTTATATAGTATATGACATGCAGGATATCAAGATGAATTTAGAATGCACCACATAATGGTTGAATGGGTGAGTGAAAACACTGTACTAGTCCAAAAGTGATAATTTTCGTTTCTTTCATAGAATTTAGTGCAGAAGACACAGAACTACATGTTGAGAATAAAAACAGTTGAATATGAACCGTCTGTCTTTTTTAGATTTGTAGAAATTTTTTAGTGTCCGCCATATTCGATTTTTAGCTTGTGAAACCAGTGTCAAGGGGACATGCCACATGGCATAGGCGAGCAGAGAGTGAGACGGTAGGTGGCGCACCTGCAGCAGCAGCTCCCGGTCGAGCAGCGTGAGCTGTTGGGCGAGCGCGGCGGCGCCCAGCCGCCACACGCTGAGCGGCGCGCGCAGGCGGAGGGCCTCCTTCAGCGCCGCCACGTCCTCGCACGCGCCCTCGCCCCCGCGCGCCGCCGCCCCCGCCGCCCCCGCCGCGCGCCGCCGCCGCCGGCACGCGCTGCACGTGCTGCCCTCGCCGCTGCCCTCGCCACCGCCGTCGCTGCTCTTCGGAGCGTCCGCGGCCGGCTTGCGCTCCGCTGCAACCAGGCTGACCACGACACCAATCACTCACCCCTACACACCTCAACGCTCAGGGCATCGATTCACGTCACTGCAGCGCCTCTGGCCGGGAGGGGGGGGGGCTAGGTAGCCGCTCGGCGGAAAGAAATTTGGCGGCCGGTTGCTCTGATGATCAACATCTTCCGATCAACATCAGACCAATGCCGGAATAGTTACCTAACAAACGAGACGCGGACCGTGCCCGATTTTCCCTTCCTATTCCTTGTCCTATTATCATTCCTTATTTACATAAATTTACAATTACATACACTACATTACCACACATGTTGGGAGATCACTCGGGTGCTTAAAGCTTGTCGCGGCTGGGACGGTACTCCGCTGGTCGGGGAAAACCCCGCAAGCCGACATATAGATCGGGACTAATGACCTTACCAGTTAACGCGCCCGAAAACACTAATCAATCACTACACAATCTAAATAAATGATTAAGCTACCACTTACACATTTATAGCATTATTGAAATCATTACATAGCAATTCCACGCATATTAATTACTTTTCTTTATTATCTCCACTTAGAAATACCGTTTCTTCTTATTTAACGTAATTCCAAGAAAATAAATCAACAAGTTTCCAAAAATAAATAATTTTATATCGTTTTATCCGTTATGGGATTTTTCTTGCTTACTTTACCATTGCACGCTTAAGTATTTCACTTAACCTGAGAATAATCTCCAAGGACCGAGGCAAGAACCTACGGAAAAGTCTCAGATGAAATATTACAAACGTCTATGACATGAAGGGATTCGAAGACGAACACTATTTGTCAATAAACATGCGGTGGTAAATTTCATATGACGACGCTACACATGACCAATTTTCAACACTGCGCTCTTGATTGGTAGCCAATGTATCGTGCATTGGTATTTGGCAGGTGCACGAACCCTCAGGGGACGACTCGCTCTCTGCAATGGCAATATCAAGTGTTTGCCTCTATTGCTCAGCACTGACTGGTATGAACCTGCATCTTCGTAACCTTGCATATATCAAACATCATAGCTGTCAAAATAAAGAAAATTCCATAATCAAAGCTTAACAATAATTTTGACTTAATTGAATTGTAAAATTGTAATTGATAAGAACAACTTATTAAATAAACACCATTTAATATTAAAACTAACAAATCATAAAATGTTAATACTTTCATTTGAAACGTGGTTATTGAGACAATAGTTCTTTGTTTACTACGTTAATTTTTTCGCAGTAAATGGTCCCCATAAAAATACCGTTGTAGGGGTTCCAATAATATAAAACTGTTCCTGATCACGCCACTAACCTGTCTGCCACAAACACTTGCCTACTGAATTTGTTTGCAACCAAAAGATACTGATATAATTCAGGAAAATTGGACCCTTAGTAACATCAAAATTATTTGCAGACAATTCACTCGACTAATTTGTTCATAATACTAAAGGCATAATAAAATACAGCACGAAAGTTTCTGACAGCTAATGGAGCGCACCACACCATTCCCAATATATTCCCTAAGTCTCCTAAGGACGGTTGAGATAGAAAAGATCTAAGATGCACCTGCAATGTAGGCAATTTGTCGTACGCTTCTGGTGAGGGTGATGCCTCATCAAGGAACACATCACATATCCGCCAATTAGCTCTGAAAGTAGCACAAATTTTCTTGCATTGCTCCGACAATTCATACAGGTACCTCCTATATTTCAATCTGAAATTCCTAATGTCGCTCGATATTTTCCCATTTTTATACAATTAATTGCCTGAAATTAACTATTTTTCTGTGTATACAAAATGAAATTAAATATTTTTTCATGCGTACAAAAGATGTGCAATGGAGAAGTTCCAAATAAAGAAACTTTTTAAATGCCTTCCATTGTTTACATTTTTTATCTTACTTATGGGAAACTTACTACTGAAATAATTACATGGTTATTAATATTGAAGAGTTTTAAATTAATAAATTTATCTGTGAATGAAGCGATTCAATGAATTACATTTCAGAAAATAATAGATGAAAAATAGTTTATCTTTAATCAATTACAAACAATTTTTCATACCCCATTCAGTTCTTTCATTTCCTGATACAATTAAAATGGAATATTGTTTGAACCAATGTTTACAGACAATTGTATAAAACGTATTATAAGTTATAATAAAGCTACTTCATCAATTTGCTCCACAACAATTCGACCCTATGATTTGGGGTCATCAGGTGATACACAAAGTTTCTTAAAGTATATAGTATGATAAAATATCATTGAGCGCTGGGCACGCAGGTGGCTATCCGTGTATTTCAAAATGAAAGTAGAAAATTAAATTAATAATAGTACAACACGCACGTGTTGAATAGGTGCCTGCACGTGTATTCAAAATTGGTATGTTTTAATTGTACGGATACATTTAATGCAAACCAATTTTAAATATCTGCCAACAACATATCGCTTCCTACAACTAACTGTGCTACTAGCCTCAAATTTGGCCGAAAAATTTATTGTACTTTCATTAGTTTTTTTAAACGTGCCAATTCTTAGATCCAACCAATTTGCATTAACAAAACTTTGAGATTATATTTTCTGTCCGGTGGTGTAAGGAAATGTTTATTTCTCGTTCTGTATTTTCCCTACCATTATATGTCTCTCTTCCGCACATCAATCAATCGCTACACTTAATCTAATGGTCGAAAAATATAAACACGCATTCTACTCAATCAATATCTAATGAATGAAAAGAAGTCTGCCGCGCGCACTCAAAAGATCCCGAGCGTGGTGTCGGAGGCGTATGAAGCCTCGCCTTGGGGCGTTCCGTCTTCTATGAGGTCTAAGTCGCTGTCATGCAACAACAATCCCGAACACACTCGGTGAAAACCCATATCTGGACAGACTGAATTATGCGTGGTGAGCTTCAGGGTGGGGTTTCCTAATGACTGCAGACAGGATATCGCAGTCCGGGGCACCGCCAAGGACACTTCCTCACCTTCCCCCTCACTCCCCTCCCCCTTCCACTGGGCGAGCGACCCGCCGCGCCCGCGCCGCACCGAAATCACGATTCCTGCTGCGATTCGATGAGCGTTCGCTGTTTCCGAGAACAAGAAGGAGATTGTAGGACTTAAAAACCTGCAAACGAAGCCAGCAGAAAGAAGAGAAAGCCGTTGTTGAATATAAACATTAATCCTTTAGCGTACATTGTCCGCTAATTAGTAATAAACCGGAAGCGGTGGCTCAGTGCATCAACTGATATCACTGCAGTGCCTCTGACCGGGAGGTCCTAGGTTCGAGTCTCGACGGTGGCAGGATTTTCGACACTAGCTTATCAGCTAGGTACCTTCCACCAGCTGGGCGCCTCCCCAGCCGGAACAAAGCTCTAAGGTGATCTGGGCTGTCCGGGTGACGCCGCGTCGAAGGCTGGGGTGCCGACGTTTCGACCGACATATCGCGGTCCTCTTCAGGGCTGTACTGCCTCGGACTCTGGCCGCGGAAGCCTATGATATCAAGCTCTAAGGTCTCCGGCATCTGTGTTAGTGTAGCGCATGTTAGTGTGTGTGTGTAAGGGGTGAGGAAATTTCAAGGAAGAGGGAGGAGAGATCGCGCGCGGCCCATGACCCGTTTGTTAGGGGTACTGCTCCGGCATTCGCCTGGTGTTGATCGGAGAAAACCACGGAAAACTACCGACCAGAGCAGCCGGCCGCTAGAATTCTCCTCCAGGCAGCGACTGAAGTCGACCTAACTGATAATACTGCCGAAAATCTTGCCACAGTCGGGACACGAACCTAGGATCTCCCGGTCAGAGGCACTGCAGTGACATCATTTGATGCACTGAGCCACCACTCCCGTTTCAGGTGGATTGTGAAGATATAGGCTTCCGCAGCCGGAGTCAGTATCTACTTTGCTGAACGGGAGACACCGCGTCCTAGGCACAGGTGCCATTCTGCGGCCTTCCTCATGGCGAAATGTGACCTTTCTCAGACATTTCGCCCTGAGGAAGGACGCATAATGGCGACCGGAACGTAGGTACCTGAATCTAGGACGCGGCGTCTCCCGGACAGTCAAGTACTGTAAGAATACTGAAATTGGCCACTCAGAAGGGAGGGAAATTATTGAAAAAATATGTTCGTTTGGAATAAAGAACCATTAAAGTGCATATTTAAGAATTTTTAGGTCATAAATGCATACTTTTAAAAGCATATTTCAATATTTTAGGGCATATAATTCCTCTCCCTATCAATGACAGTGGGGCAAAGTTCGTAGTACCAACCTTGACGGCCCCTGGCTGTCAGAATGACTGCCGCAGGTGCTGAAAAAACGTCTGTACGATGTTTGAGTAATTCCTCTGGCCCACGACCTGTGAACCCGGCAAGCAACACCAATAAAAGCACTGTCGCGGGCGACGCACTCTGCGTGGTGTCGGAGGCGGGCAGTACCTTCGCGGATATACAAACCTTCATTTGTGGCTTCGCAAGATCAGACCCAAACAAATCCGTTGGTACGTATAATCCTTGTTTTTCCCATCAGGGTTATTAATTTTAAACTTAAGTTACTAAAAAAAAGAACCCCTCAACTCTCGAACAGACCAGATGTAATAAACCAAAAGCAGTATGGTGGTCGGCCTAAGAGTTTCCAGTTCTACGAGGTTTTACTTCCTATTTCGTAACTGCATACTCTAACATATCGGGAACTACTCTATTCATTGAATCTTTGGCTTTTTATACAAGAAAGAAAAACAAGCTCAACTTCAGGACAGTCAAGCTCTAATAAACTACAAGCTGTGTACAGGGCGGCGCACTTACGTCCCAGCGTATGGTGTCGGGAAAGTGCGGTCCTTCGCCCTAAAATCTTCCTGTTCTACGAGGTTTCACTTGCTGTTTCGGTAAGTAAAAAGTTTCGGTAAGTAAACTCTATTCATTGAAGATCGCGCTTTTTGAACAAGAAAGAACAACAAACCCTCAACTTCAAGACAAAGCGGGAGAGGTGGCTCAGAGGACCAACTGATGTCACTGCAGTGGCTATGACTGGGAGGTCCTGGGTTTCGAGTCCCGACGACAGCATTTTCAAAACAAGTCAGATAGCTGGGGCGAGTTCTGTCGTTGTCTGGAGGAGAATTCTGGCGGCCGGCTGATCTGTAGTTCCCCGATCGGTAGTTTTCCGTGGTTTCTCCGATCAATACCAAGCGAATGGCGGAGCAGTAGGTTAACAAAAGGGCCACGGGCCGCATCTTTCCTTCCCATTCTGTCCTATCCTTACCTTTTAAACTCACACGCACTACACTACCACACATACCGGGAGACCGGTCGGGAGCTTAGAGCTTGTCCCGGCGGGCGCTCCGGTGATGGGAGATACCTGATTCAAAAACCCCCACTAGCCGATCTCGTCATCCAGCGGAGTACGCTAGAACAAGATCACGCTACCTCCCGAGCAAAAACATTCACTACACTTACGGGACTAACGCTGTTAGCCGTTGAGGCGCACGGAATCATTAGCAATCAATCAATCACTTGAGGAGAACTACTAATGGAGACGAAGCAGTGCGTGAGGCGCGCGAACTCACAAGTCCCAGAGCGTGGTGTCGGAGGCGCGCAGGGCCTCGAGGTGCGAGCGCACGGCGGCGAGCACCTGGCGCTGGCGGCGGTAGTAGGTGCGGGCCGAGAAGGGCCGGTACCAGTAGCGCGCTGTCCAGAAGACGAGCGGCGGCGGCGCCGGCGCGGCGCCCACCAGCGCCAACGCCAGCCGCGGCGCCTGCGCCGGCGGCGGCGTGGAGGGGGAGCCCTTCGCCAACGCCCAACAGTTGCATACAGTTTCACTTTCTCGCTACCTCTTGCGCAGTAGAGAGAAAGTTATGTAATGCTGTGCGAAAAAAAAACTGGGAATTTCCGGCAGAAAAACTCGCACGTAATCCCTGGTAACGAAAAAGTGGATAAAGTCAGTTGCTAAATTTAGAAAAAAACTCGGGGTGAAGCTAGAATCTTATTGTGGGTCCTTGATACGAAAAATAGAATGACAGCAAAAAGTCTGTCTGTCTGCCCGTCCGTCTGTCCGTCCATCTGTTTGTGAACAACACTAGCGACTAAACCGTGCAGCCGATTTTCTTCAAAATTGGTATTCCTCGTTCGATCTGGCTGATGTCTCCCCCCTTTGAATTTCAAACTTAAATTTTAATTTTGAAGGTTCATTAGATTAAGCCCAACCCTGGGATGTTTTCAAAAGTTTCTAAAAGTAGCTCCATCGTTTTTGATTAAATTTTGTTGTTAGATAGTGTCGAGGACGTTTAAGAGTGTTATGCAGGTCTTATTTTCATTAAATACTCTGATTTTCCGAAAAATACAAAAATTCAAAAGGTTTTCGACTTTTTCCTACAACTACAATTATGAAGATAAAGGTTTTTTTTCTCTTGATAAAATCTGTTCATTAAATACTTATTTTGAAATAAGGCCATGCACAATTTTTCAAAAATTTGGCTACGTTTTTGCGCAATTTCGCGTGAAAGTACGGGCGAGAAAGTGTGTGCTGTTTTAGCACCACTAGTTTCCATTCAAAAGTTTCTGGAACGGGGCTAACTGTAATATGTAGTTTATGACCAATTTGCAAGCTACGATATTTTAATCCTTGTCGATTACAAATTTTATGTTGATAATGGAATAATATAATGATGCTCCTGAAAATATTAGTTTTTTAAAATTTATTTTCAGCAAATGAAACAGTTATTTTCTGAAATCAGATGACAAAAATTCCGAACTCATAGCTTTGTTAATAAGCGCGGATCCTCCAGCACCGAATCTTTTAGCCCCCAGCTGTCCCCACCTAACTTCCAATACCGCCACTCTTCATGTTTCCATTGCCTGGGATGCTCCAGCCAGGAGGCAAGGCGATAGTCCGCGATGCGGCCCATCGTGAAAACATTCATAATTCTTTTAAGCGGGCACATGATATTAAATTCGTCCTCAATACTTGGGCTGGTGTATGCACAAATTAAAGGAGTCAATTTAGTGTAAATTGAATCAGTTCTGCAACTTTTTTCGAGATCGATTTTTCTGGCCACCTTCGAGTCCTTCGCTCTCGCGTGTCAAGGGGGGGGGGCGTCTTTCGAGTGACTATCGGATGTTTACAAAAAAGAAATTCGAAAGCGTAGTCCTGCGTAATCGCATCGTGGAAACTCCGGGCCACTTTTATGGCCTGACCTGCCCCAAAACACGGTGAAATCCTATTTACAATCAGTCAATAGAGATAACAGGCGAGGAATCAACACCATGTGAATGTTGAACTAATTCTTAAATAATTGAACGTGGCCACCTCTGTCCCCGCGGAATGAACCTTCGAAGTACAGAACATGCTCAAAATATATGAGGCGTTCAAAAGCCAATCTAACTCCATTTTTTTAAAAAATTGTGTATTATAACATGGTTGCGTTTCACAAGTAAATATTCGTCAGTGGTCAAGACGACGAACTCCATATTTACATGGTTTGCCGCTAGAATGCGCTAACTGCTCTGCCAAATGAAAATTATATCAGTTGTTTCGATGGCCAGTGTGTTTAACTCCTTGGCTACAGGGCAGCCGATTTTTAACCGAACTGTTTTGAACTGAACTGAACTCTTTCAGATTTTTCCTTTATTGAAAAAAGAGCAAATCTTAGTAGCCACATCTTTCCTGCAAGGGATTGGAATGATATCATTCTTGGTTGCAGGAAAACAAACAAGTATTTCCTCACAGAAATAAACCACGAAGACTTCTACTCGACAGAAAACTTTAGAAAAATCTGTCAGTAACAGGAAAAAAGTGTCAAAGGTGAACGAGTTAACTGCCTGACAATAGGAGTGATACGAATTGATAAGATTGTACCCTTTGCTATTAAATATAAAACTACCTTCTTACCGGAAGTGTCATTTGGAAAAATTACTATCCCAAAGAAAAATGGAAACGGACGTCCTTGAGAAAGCCCAGCTTATGTCCCACAAAATCTTTTTATAGCACATCGAGTCCGATCTCCACGGCAAAACAAGGATGTAATAGGCCTCTTGAAGCCTCCTATTGATCACCATTATTACAAAATCTTGAAGACTGCAAGAAGTATTCTTCAAGAAGAATCTGTCAGTAATGACTGAATCACTTACGCAAAATAGAGGCAATGAACACTTTTTTATTTGTATTTCAATGTTTATTTTACATTAAGTATTGTTTAATTACTTATAATAATACTGGTAACTTTTCGTAGTAAAAATGTTAAATAGTTTTTTAAAAGTTTACTTTTCGTAGTAAAATAAATATTTGTTTAGAAACAATTCAGAATATTATATCAATACAATGCAGAATTTGTGAATGCCTTTCAGTTGGCAATGTGACTAACTCCATATAAAGTGGCTTTTTCTATGAGAGAGAGAGAGAGAGAGAGAGAGAGAGAGAGAGAGAGAGAGAGAGAGAGAGAGAGAGAAAGAGAGAGAAACATTGAGTTTTTTAAATACATTTATAAGGTGCTGGAAACATACCCTTAATTATAAAAAAATGAATGAGTTTATTCAAAAGATGCTGAAAAAAATTATAGAAATTTTTATAGATAAAAACGTCAACTGATCATACTGAAAATTGTCATTTGATAAAATTAGTCAGCTCGGCTTCTGAACGCCTCATAATTGATCCTACACCTGTAGGAGATGAGGTGGCACAGGGCATCAACTGATGTCACTGTAGTGCATCTGAACGGGAGGTCCTAGACTTCTAGTCCCAACGGTGGCAGGATTTTAGGCAATAGCAATAGATACCTAGGTGAGATTCAGCCGCTGCCTGGAGGAGAATCCAAGCGTCCGGCTGCTCTGATCGGGAGTTTAATCGTATTTTTTTTTCGATCAACACAAGACAGAAGCTAGAGTAATGCCCTAACGAACGGGCCACGAACCGTGCGCGATCTTTCCTTCCTCTCCCTTCTATTCTCTCTCCTTACTAACACACACTTACTCTTGGACTACCACACATGTCGGGAGACCGGGAAGAGTTTCTCCCGTCTGAGGAGGTACCCCGTTGGTGGGAGGTACCTGGTTGAAAAAAACCGCAAGCCCACATAGGTCGTCGCCGGATCTCACCATCAACAGAGGAAGATCGCCGCCACCTCCAGAGTAAAACATGTACTACATTTACAGGACAAATGCCGAAAGCTGTTGACGCGCCCGAAAACATGAAACAATAAATCAATCATATATACCCTTACCATAACTCAGAAACAGAAAATATTTTAAGACGAACTTGCAGAGAGAGATTGTAATAATATGTCTAGGTACATGTAGTACTAGTTGTAGTTGATGTACGAATTCGTTTTTCCTGTAATTTATTCGGGTGTCCGCCGTCGATCCCCGCCTTGCTGTCCGCCGGTGCCGAAATGGCCTTGGTCCTCCGCCGGGCGCCGTGCCGCGGCGCGTGCCAGCCCGAGGTCAATCCGCGAGGGGGCTCGCAAACCACGCCGGCCCTATGCGCGTGGGGCGGCGGATTTGGGAGTATAAGCGGCGCCGCAGGGCTTGCAAGCCGATGCTTCCGCTGCGCGGCATTAGCCTGCGAGCGAGAGACGGGTGCGCGGCGAGGAGAATCGTGAGAGAACTGACCTCTGAGCTCGGGGTCAGTTACCGGCAGAGTTAGCTCAGGCAGATCATTGCCGCTGTCCGACAGGGGTGTCCCAGCGCAACACACCCCACGGTGGCGGATTTCCGACATTTGCTGTATGGCGATGTTTTTAAACATGGTGTTTTAAAGTTGGTTTAGTAAACTCTAATATTAAATTCGTGCGCCAGAAAATTTACTTTGACAGTGATCCTGCATATTAACTACTAATTACAATTTAACCATTTTAAATAAACGGCTTGTTAATATCTCTGATATTTTAATAATAGATTAACAAAATGGTTTTAGAAAAGGATGCTCCTGTACAGATAATATTTTTACCATCCGACAACTAATAGAAAAACGTAGGAAATTTAATCTAGAGACCCATTTAGCTTCCATCGATTATGAGAAAGCTTTCAATAAATTAAAACGCTCTACTTTATGGAAAATTATAAAAAAAAGAGGCTACCTATACCACTTAATAATTAACATTAAATCTCTGTACCAGAGTACTTCCGTTATCTTAGAGCTAGAAAGAAAATATTCAAAAGAAATAAAAACATACCACGGAGTTTGCCAAAGATGTAGCCTTTCACCAACATTGTTTAACATATACTTGGATGATGTCATTCGAGAATGGAAGAACAAAATAAGCCTGGAATACACTCCTATTCGCTGATGATCAGATTATAATCCAAGAAAGTCAGGACGACTTACAGAGGTCTATTCATCAATTAAACCAAACGTGCAAAGGATAATGTAAAGATTTCAAAAACAAAGACGAAAACAATGGCATTTGTGCGAAAACATCATATTCGCACCAAAATAATTTTGGAAAATACGACGCTGGAACAAGATGGCAATTTAAAATATTTGGGTTATAACAACGTTCTTCAGAGAAGTGGATATACATGAAAAAATTCATAAATACCAGAATATATGCGGAACCATTCGGCAAACTCTTAAAAATAAAACACGCAGAGATACTTTAATGAGGATATGTAAAGTAATGGCTGTCCCGTCTCTGTTGTTCGGAAGTGAATGCTGAACTCTGAGGGAGAAAGATAAACAGGCATTACAACCTGCAGAAATGAAATTCCTGAGATCTGTAAAAAATGTACCAAACTAGATAAACTCAGAAATGAGTAAATTTGAAAAGAATTAAACGCTCAAGCAATCAATAACAAGGTACAATGCTACAGACAGAAATGGTTACAACACGTAGATACAATGGAAGAGACTCGCATTCTAAAGCAGGCAATTAAGTATAGAGCTGAAGGCAAAACAGACCCAGGTAGACCACTAAAATGATGGAATTCTTAGAAGCCGGAACAGGTCAGAGACCTAACCTTGAAATGGAGAAGAAGAATTAAAATTTAACGTCGAAAACACCTCTTCATGAGCGAAATAAGAGAAAAGACAAATGAAATACCCGGGCGTGATAATCGAGATGATCAGGCCCTGGTATTTCCTTCGTCTTCCATTCCTAGCTCGAGATGGGCTAGGAATAGAAGTCTGCTCGATATAGACAGTATAAGAGTTCGTTTGGTTCGAACACAAACATACAGTGGTACCATTAGTTATAATTTCATATTTTAACTTTTACAAAAATGTGATTTGGGTAATTTTTCATCCGCAAAAAAAACATTGAAAATGTAAAAACATCGAGCACAAAACATGGATGTTAAAAAACATCGGGTTCAACACAACCATGTTTAAAACATTGATATTTTTATGGAAACATTGATATTTTGATAACATCGGCATCGATATCGCACCCCTAATAGCTTTTTTTCTACGTCAAAAAAAAAACAGTTAAAAACTGCGTATGACGTCTATGCCTAGCCTGCCTGCCTGAAGGCGAATTCTAGTGAATGGCTGCTCTGATCGGTAGTCTTTCGTGGTTTCTCCGTTCAATACCAGGTGCATACTGGAGCAGTACCCTAACAACCGGGTCACTAACTGCGCGATATATTTCCTACCTATTTCTTATCCTATCTCCTTATCTCCGTTTGACACACACACACACGTAGTCACACGCTTTCCTGCACTACACTACCACACGGGACGTCAGTCGAGAGTTTACGCCTTGTTCCGACTAGGACCTAGTTGGGGAGATACCTGGAAGAAGAATCTCGCAAGTTAACGTTAGGTCACGTTTCAGCTGGGAAGGAACACTGCCTTCTCCCGAGATGAAACTTTCACTACTAATGAACACAGCAGTTTACGTGTTTGTGTTACTTGACCTTGCCATCGTGTCGCAGTCAGTACTAAAAGAGCACCGGCAGTGCTTGTGGATTTGGAAGGGAAAGGAGATGGGAGTCAGGGGAAGTTGCCTGTGCCCGCAAGAGCACAGAGGTTCCCACGCGGGCGATAGTGGGGGCGCAGTTTGACGAGCCTGCGAAGTACGTTCTACTTTGCGATCCACAAGAGAAAAAGGTTCAGTCAGTTCTGGCAATTGTTTAACAGTTTTATATCCACTACAGTGTTGGAAAAAATATTATTAATCACCTCTTAGGGATTCTATAAAGAAGAAAATGTTGGTGCAAAGTGATACGTATATTCTAGAAACTGAGTTCACGTAATTGATTTAAACCTTAATATTGTTGTTTCAAGAACACCTTTTTTCACACCATTTTGTATGTATTCTCAGAACCTACTTTCACATTTTACGACCATAATTTGCACCTCAAAATCCTTTCCCTAGTAACGATCTGTAAAACGGCAAACAGTTTTAGGATATTGCTTAGTGATTCCAGACGCATACACTGCTAGTCAGACCCGTAAGTGTAGACTATGTGTTTTCCTCGTGAGATGGAAGCCTCGTGAGCTGGATGGAGAGATCCGGCGCCGACATACACGTCGTCTAGCGGTGTTCTCCCCAACCAGGGATCTCCCACTAGCAAGGCACCACCCCAGTCCGGACAAGATCTAAGCTTCCGACAGGTCTCTCGGCATGTGTTTTAGGGTAGTGCATGTAAGAGTGTGTGTAAGTAAGGGGTTAGCATAGGACAAGGAAGGGGAAGGAAAGATCCCGTGCGGTTTGTGACCCTTTTCTTATGTTAATGCTCCAGCATTAGCCTGGTGTTGACTGGAGAAGTCACGGAAAATTATCGATCAGAGCTGGCGACCATTAGAATCCTCCTCCAGACAGCGCGGCTGAATTCAACCTAAGTTATCTAAGTAGCGTTGAATGTCCTGCCATCTTCGGGATTCGAACTCTAAGCCATCTTGGTCTGAAGCCCTACGGTGGGGCATCAGTTGAAGCCCCGCCTAAGCCGGTTTTAGGTAATAGAGTATCTTGAATTTTTGTGTTCTTGCTTGAAACCTAGCCCCCTAATGGTCTCACCTCTCTAATGCTCTCAATTACACATTCATAATTAGTGTCCGGAAAAATATATTTTTTGAAACATTAATTATGATATATATATATATATATATATATATATATATATATATATATATATATATATCGTATATATATATATATATACGATATAATATATAAATGAAATATAATAATATAATATATGTAATGAAAACTGTAAGAATATATAATAAATATATAAAATGGGATACAATTTATAATATGAAAATATAGTCATTATAAAACATATTTACATAATACGAAATTACGTTTATAAAAAAATCTTAAACAAATTTTACAAATAATACAAACGTTTTAAAAATAATTTGTAGATACAAGTAGATGCACACTTTGTACCATACAGCTTTCCCGTCAGTAATAAAAAATTCCTCTATTGCTATCCAGCACCGCGATTTAGCTGGCAGGCTACACGCAATAGTGTATCCATCGTACAAACGGGCGATATGATATACTATCAGCAAACAATCACTGCAGCGTGTGATATTCTCATCGGAGTGCTACACAGCGGCGATCGCCCTAGTTTCTCAGAAATGAAGGTTAAAGTTCACGAAACGTGGCGCCAGTGATACCTCTCTGACTTAAGGTGAAAATGACGCGCGCTTCCCGCCACTGAGATAAGTGAAGCAGGCGCGCCGGTGTGGGAGACCATCCGACCTCGTCTTCAAGTAGCGCACTCAGTAATAATGCAGGAAAAAATTATACATTTTTTAAATACTTCTATTCAAAAAATGTTAAAAAAGACTAGAAGATAATTGATAGAATACACAAATAGTTTGTGAAAATAGTAAAATATATAAAATATGCAATATAGTACTAAGTATGTAAAAAAAATGAAACGAAAAAATTTGACATTGTGGTAGGACAGCGACGATTCGCCAAGATTGGAATTTTGAGAACGGTAAGTAGAAAGACAAAAATATATAATTACTTAAAAATCCGGACTGTACTCATAATACTATCATGTAACTAAAGATATGAAAATAAATGTGTAGCCCATTTCTAACTATGTTCCATCGAAGTCTTTCTTCACGATGGGAGATCAGCCATCCACCCATTTAATCATGGATTCCCAAAGTGGGGGCGCCCCCCCCACCTCCAAGGGAGGCAAAGTGACAAGTCAAGGGGGGCGCGGGCCCTATTGAACCGTATGTACTCGAAAATTCCCAAGGGCTTGGCGCATTAAGAAGATTTGTATTTTGTCATAGTTGCCTTGTTGCTTTGTATGATTGTACAGTGCATTTGTGACGTAAGATTTCGTTCACGATGAGCTAAGAAAAAAAAATCACGCACGTATAACGATGATTATTATTAAATATGGGTATATTTGCACGCTTAAGGATGACACCGAACGTCCTTTGTATGTTATTTGCAATGTAGCATTGAGGATTGATGCCTTGAGTTCTAGTTGTCTTGAACGACAATGAAACACATTTCGTTTAAGGACAGAGCAG
The DNA here is from genome assembly GCA_011170035.1 of Teleogryllus occipitalis. Taxonomy (NCBI): domain Eukaryota; kingdom Metazoa; phylum Arthropoda; class Insecta; order Orthoptera; family Gryllidae; genus Teleogryllus; species Teleogryllus occipitalis. The sequence continues at coordinate 22,266 of BLKR01001422.1, forward strand.
AGAACTTTTCTCTGCAATGTCTGAAACTTTAAAACGCATGAAGTTGAATAGTACTGGATCTGTAGCTCGATCTCTTATTACTAGGCAAAAGAAAAGACATTTTATTGGCGAAACGCTTGATAAATCACTTGTTGCAATTGAAACAAAGTATCGGGGCAAACTTGACGTTGCTAATGATTTACGTTGTGCACTTTCTAATACTCAACCAAGAATAGGGGATCTGGTAAAAATGCAAACCGTCCTTCTCACTAATTTTTCTTGTCCCTTATTTAATTTAGAACTTGTAATATTAATTAGGCATACATTTTATTGCATTTTCTTAACCTAACCTCAAAAACTCAACCTAACTTTTCTACAATAGGTAAAAAAAGCATAATTAACTTGTAATATTGTAAAGAATAAGAAAATTAAATGTATAGTTATTCAATATAACACTTGTTTTATTCATTACCGAATAAAAATGTGCAAGGGTGTATGTGTGTGTATGTGTGTGCGTGTGTGTGTGTGTGGGTGGGTGGGTGTGGGTGGGTGTGGGTGTGTGGTAAGATTTCCTCTTGACAGATAGGGGCGTGATAAAAAAAAATTTGGGAACCCTTGCATTAAATGAAGTTTCACCACATCTCATGGGGACTGGGTTCAACCCATCATTTGATCCGTTCGTGAGCGGCCCATGGCATGCCGCCGAAAGGGCAGCACAGGTTGATTGCTCACCTGAAACTGGTTGAAGCACACCGCTGAAAAGATTCACCAGAACCTACAATTATTCTCTTTCTGACTGTCGCGTCGTAGTCAGGTACTTCACTGAAGTTGAACCCAGGACCTCCGAGTTCTCAAAGCCTCAGTTGCGAACTGTAACTAAACTCACTCAGAGAGAACCATAAAGCAATAGTATTATCTGGCAAAAGAATCTTTGGAGAACAGAATTGGGTAGGATTCAATAATTAAGTTTTTTATGATAACATTTTATATACGTATCTTAAAAAAACAAACCATTTAAATTTTATTAACGATACAAGTTTTGTGTGAACTTCAAATTGAAATGAGAGACAATGTAGCATCACGAGTTGCGTGGTGCAAACGCGAGATGAGATTTATCTTGTTATATCAAATGTATCACTCAAACCTGTAACTACAACGTTGGCGATAACACTTTCTATTTATTACAACGTTTACTTGAAATTATCTTGCATTAATAGTAATTGTAAAATTTAGATTGTAAAATTTAATAGTTATTTTACACATCGCATTGCTTTTGTAAAAGAAAAGAGACTTTAAGAAATTTCAAAACCTCGTGTCCTGCAATAATGCTAAGAAATCATTTTTCTGAGTTCTATAATGTTTAAATGCGCACTATTATATATTACAAAACAATTCGTAACTTTGAAAGGTTTGAAAATACATACAAAAGGGGAGAAAGTAGAATGCGAAAGAAAATAAAGGATGTAAATAAAGGAGCAAATAATTCCATGGATGTTTATCTACGCAAGAGTCACGAGCTATGATCGAACGAAAGATCCATAGAAACGAGCGACTATTAGATCGAGTTCGTTTGGTTGCCATAATAGGCACTTTACCCACTCAATGTTCCAAAGTTTTTTGTTAACTAAATTAATTATAAGAATGATTTTAATTTTGAGAAAACAACGATTCATTGGTACTGTAAAATAAAAGCAAATAAGTTTTTTTTACATACATGAGAATATGACTTCGTGAACAACCTGCACAAAATTTTGATATTAATACTTATCAACCTGTAACTGAAAATTAATATTAGACACTCAAAAGAATAATGTTGCATATTTTTACAGTTTATGCTGTAAAAAAGTTAATATTCTTCTTCTTTTGAGTGGCTATAATGCAGAAACGTACATTTCCTTTTACAATTTTAAAGCCGAAAAATTCATGAGCTGAAGATGGAAAATCTTCCATATAGAAAACGTTATGTGGGAAATTTCTGGATTGAAAATTAAGATAGCATGGATACAGTAAAATCACAGAGCAATTTTTAAAAGAATATGCGGAACTTGGTACTTCTCATGGAAAAATTTTAAAGTTACGTTTATTAATAATTTATTAAAAGTATCGGCTAATCTGATATATTTATTATTTTTTGATAGTTTATGATTTCATAATTATTTGTAAATAAGCTGTCAGTCTTATCAAATCAAAGAACTTGTTTTATTCTAATAGACATGATGACGACATTCGATCAAATCCTATCAGTTAAAATGTATACTTAAATCAAATTTTATTTCAAGTATGAAATTGTTTTAAATCCAAAAGTGGATTAAGTGAGTATTTAAAAAGTGGTGGGGTAAAAATAATAAAGAGTATTCCAACTTAAACGAGAGTACGGGAGAAAACGTAATATACCGTTGGAGACCGAGCTTCGGTCTACTTTTGTGACAAAACTGTGCTAGTGAACATTCCGGAAGTCATTTCTGGCGTTCTCAGTGACATTGTTTGCTTTCAACCGTCAATTGTAGTAGGGAGAGTCGACCTTGTGCTGCTTCACATCGTTAGCATATTTGCCTCATATTTTACGTACTGAATGGAATAACAGGAAAAGAGCAGGGGCGATGAAGGCCTCGTTCCAGGGTAAGAAAGATATAATTTGTTATGTTTTACTGATTATGAAGAATTTTGATGAATAGAAACATACATGTGCAACTTAAACAGATTTATATTCATTAGTTATTCTCACTAAACAACCAAACCACCCTATTATTCAATTAGGGAAATTAATCTGCAGTTTTAGTGAGGAAAAGTCTGTCTCAGAATCTATAAACTGAGGCTCGCTATTTCTCGGTATTAACTACCTGTTAAGTATGGAGATTGAAAGAATTAGATGCTATTTTTAAAGTTACATTTAAAATAGTTGTAAAATTGTTGTAAACTAGTTTAAATTTAAACTAAACTTATGAATAGAAAAGCGGATAGTGCATCATTCAAATACAAAATATTCTCATAAAATAATAATTTTTCTTTGAATGTAAGTAATTCGTGGTGTGTTTATGTTTGTGTGTGAGTGTGTGCGCGAGCACGAATGCATGTGTGCGCGCGCGTGTGTGAAATAAGTTTTTGTACGTTACCCTAAGCCTCTAAGGTATGTCGAATACTAGAATACATTTATAACGACATTGTTCCATATTTTTTTCAAAACAAGTAACGCACTGCGTACGTCTTCATATTTTTTAACAGACTTTAAAAGAAATTGAATATGGTAAGAAAAAATGTGAAGAGTGACAGGGGGGGAGAAATGACCGGAGTGAGGGGAAAGAACGAAAGAAGAGAAGGTAGGAAGGAAGGACGAAAGGAAGCAAGGTAGGAGAAGAGCGAAGGGATGGAAAATGACAGAGGTGATGGTCGGAGAGTTTCCACGAGTGGGTAAGGGAGATGGGAGGGAGGCGAGGGCGTACCGCGCTGGCGAGCAGGCGCAGGGCGTCGCAGGAGACGGTGGCGGCGAGGTGCAGGCGCGGCAGGGGCAGGCAAAGGTCGGGGTCGGGCGGCTGGCGGCGCAGCGCCACCTGCGACGCCACGCGCCGCCCCACGCGCAGCGCCGCCGCGTCGCCCGGCTGCGCCGCCCACGGGCCCGCCCCGCGCAGGAACAGCGGCCGCGGCGCCAGCGCGAACCTGCCACGCCCCCCACCACTTTTGTCAAAAATCACGTGTACAACTAAAGACAGATCGAACAGGCCCCTCGTAATTAGTTGGTTTGGTTGGTTGGTTGGTTAGTGATTCCGGGCGCGTCAACACCTTAGATCATTAGTCTCGTAGGCGTAGTGCATGTTTTTTCTCTCAGGAGATGGTGATGATCTTCCCCCGCTAGACGGCGAGATCCGGCGCCGACCTATCGTCGGTTAGTGGGGTTTCCCCTTAACCTGGACTCTCCCACTGCCCTAGCTGGGACTAGCTCTAAGCTCCCGACCGGTCTCCCGGAATATGCAGTAGTGTAGTGCATGTTAGTGAAAGTGTGTGTGAGTAAGGGGAGAGGATAGGACAAGGAATAGGAAGGACATCGCGTGCGGTCCGTGGCCCGTTTGTTAGGGTACTGCTCCGGCATTCACCTCGTGTTGATCGGAGAAACCACGGAAAACTACCGATCAGAGTAGCCGGCCGCTAGAATTCTCCTCCAGACAGCGACTGAATTCGACCTAGCTCAAAAGCTAGTGTCGGGAATCCTGCCGCCATCAGGACTGTAATCTAGACCTCCCAGTCAGAGGCGCTGCAGTGACATCAGTTGATGCACTGAGCGGCCGCTTCAGGTTTCTTAATTAATTTTTAATGTAATATTAGTTTCTTTAAGTTACACCCTATCTAAACTGCAAAAGGTCAGACGGCTGTCGTAAATATGTATCCTTCATAAATGAATAAACTCCGCTCTTTCCATGGTAACTGAAGAAGGAAAAGTAATAATTAAACTAGTGGTGCTACAGAATGGCACACACTTTCTCGCAGTAAAGATTTTTAATTTCCTACGCGTGGACTGGCTTTACGGTCTTGCCCCATCCTCTTGCCAGTTGCCATCTATCCTCGCCCAAGGTACTTTTTTTTTTATTTTCTCAACTTTTCGGTTTTCTAATTGTAGAACCGAAATACAATACTTCAAAAATATTAAAGAAGAGTAAAACCTCGTCCTGCTTTAAAACAATCTTCGTTGAAAAATTTGAAGCCGTTTTTAAGAAAATGGCGATTAAGCATTACTATAAATGCGAAATTAAGCATTACTATATTTTAGCATTACTATAATGCTCTTTTTCACAGGAATCTATTGAGTTTTCGAAAAACTTCATTTTAAGTCATTTGAAGCACTTCCACTCACAAGCATCCACTCGCAAGCTTCCACTCACAAACGCAATAATAGTAATGCCAATGCGCATATTTACTCGATGCCAATGCGCATATGTACGGCGTGAGAGATATTTAAAATAATTACATTTGTGTAATTTTTGATAATACAAAAGAATACGCCAAAATCAACTTCACGTCATAATAATCAGAGCCGTTATCACTATCCATTGGAAAAGTTTGAAGAAAAATTTTGAGCCATTTTTGAGAAAAGGGCATATGAGTATTTCTGAAAATGCGGAAATTTGAGCTCATTTTCACAGAAAACTGTTAAGTTTTCATTATTTAAAGCGCATGTACTCCTAAGTACAATAACGTGAAAAAAACGCCTCTAATGTAAATATTACCCACGTGAGAGACAAATAAAAAAAATATTTTTGTAATTTTGGAAAAAACAAAAGAATAGAGCAATAGGACGTGTGTCATCATATAGAGTATATTTGGCACTACACCTACCAAATATTTAAAGAAAAAATCTGGAGCCGCTTTTGAGAAAATCTTGTTTTTGCTATTTATTAAAATTGCAAATATTTTACCTGCTATTGAACGAAAACTCCTAAAATTTTCAAAAAATCTACATGACCTTTATGAAAGAACTATCTACGAACAACAAATTTCATTTGAAGGAAAAATCTTTGTCTTCAATTTTATAGTTGTAGGAAGACGCCGAAAAAAATTGATTTTCAATTTTAAAAAATTCTGAGTCAACCGTGAAAATTGGACCTATGTCACCTTTAGAAGTGTATTTTACTCTAATCTTACAAGACATTTAAAGAAAAAATGTTGAGTGGTTTTTAAAAAAAATTGAAAATGTCCGGGTGGCTTCATGTAAAGTACCCACAAATTTTGAATAATGTTTTTTAAAATTTCAACTAGAAATTTCCAGATGGACAGGGGTTTCTAAGATTTGGAAAAAAACCTCCGCATGGGTTAGGCGCTATTATTGTTCACAGACGGACAGACACACGAACGGACTGACGGATGTTTTGCTTTCAATTGGTTTTTCGACATCAAGGACCTACAAAACTGGAATTCTGGCTACACCACGTGTTAGAGGATTTTTTCTCTTAATTTAGCAACTGAATTTATTCACTTTGTCGTTATTTGGGTCCGGCAAGGATTTTTTTCTGTCGAAAATTTGGCAATTTCCGCGCAGCATTACAAAACTTTCTCTACACTACGTATATTACTCCATATGTACGTATACGAGAAAGTAAAAATATATAAAAGTAGAAAAATATTCATACATCACTAAAAGATTTTCGATGTTGATGCATGTTTTAATTTTGATGAAACGTTTCGAAGTAAAATGTCCTGGTTCTCATGTGATATATATATATATATATATATATATATATATATATATATATATATATATATATATATATATATCACGTCATTATTAGTTTAAAGTAGTTCTGTCTTGAATGTGACTGTCATCTTCATTTCCTAACAAATATTCTACGTAGTCTAGGTTCAAAATGAAGTTTAATGATTTTACCACGCAAAAATAATGAAAAAATAAATAACACTAGAGAAACGTTGTGAATAGTAAATGGTTTCGTGCTGTTTGGAGATCGCAAACGGTTACAATGGCTGTTGATGCGAGCAATCCACAAAAATTAGATACTAGAAATTTTATTTATATCATAAGCAATTTTTTTGAAAACATCGATGATTCTGAACAAATATATCGATGTGAAGAAAACTCTGACACCAAAACATCTATTTTATGATATCGATGTTTCAGCTCGAAAATATCGAATAAATATAAAATATATTTTTTTAATATTTAAAAAATATCGATTTTTTGCCATTCCTAGCCACAAATTACGTACCGCAAATTTGGACTTTTTTGAGTTCCTTTCTCCCCGTTATCTTGCACCTATAATGAGCGCATGAACCCTCTAAATAAGTACGTAATGCAAATTGGTACAATTTTGAATTCTCCTCTCCCCCTGGTACGTAACTGCAACGCACACTCGGATTCACCTCAATAATTTCGTTACGTCATATTGGACTATTTTTAATTCCATCTCCCCCCTTAACGCCCCTAAGCGCCCCTTGGTCTGCAACGCGCGCTTGAACCACCCTAAATAAATGCGTTACGCTTGCATCACCAAACACCCCCCATTTACAAGAAATAGAAATAGCAGTATCAACGCGTTATATCAATTTTATTTGTGTTACATATTAACATTTAATATAATTAAAGTTGGAATTAGTTGGCGATGCGGACGGGACCTAAAAATAAGACGGGCGACAATTTTTGAGTGAATGAGAGAAGCGTGAAAATGTCCGACTCGTCGTGATGGGTAGCGCTCGGGTGAGAGTGAACTGCACCAATTTAATTGGTTTTTAAAATACGCTATAGGTCAGTTTTTAATATTTTCTTCGTAATCTTAGAGACTGAATCACAAAATTAAAGAAAAAATGTTTCCTTCTACTCCTGTAACAATTTATACACTATAACTTCATAATTTATTATTAGTTTTAAATTTAATTTGTTGGAATTTCAATTTTTTAATATAAAACTGAGTAAAAGGAATCATTTCAACAAATGTTGCAAAAATTTAAAAATAAATGTCAGTATTACATAACACCAAACTAGGGCCTCTTACCCATGTGTATCACAGCGTAACGCTGCTGCCTCAAACCCCCTCCCCCTCTTTTGCGTTACACAATTTATAGACACTCCCCTAACCTTACCCCACACCAACGCAATCCCCTGTTGTATGGAGTGTTGAGAAGAAATTATACAAACTTCTAAGTCAGAGATAGGCAAACCGTCGATCGTGAGCTGCAGGACAAATTTTCGGTAGATCGCAGAATCACGCTCAGATTTTCTAATCTGGAGTTGCTTCTCTGAGCTCAGATGACACACGAAACACCTACCTGCATACTCCCACGCAACTGCCATTGTCAGTCTCGTAGTTAATTCGGTGAGCTTGAAGTTATGCCGTTATGTTTTGCGCATGTACATAACAGTATGCTAAACTGGATACTTTGATGAAAGTTTTTATTTCTGTCTTAGTTCTTTTTGGTAGCTCATAGTAAGATTTAAAAGCCAAAAGTTTCCTCAGAAGCTTCTTGAGTTTAGTATCACTACATTAGAGCATGAAGAGAGTCAGTAATGATCTGATAATTGAGGATGATTAGATTACTTTCAATCTTTTTTTTTTTTTTGAGGATTTTCGATACTGGCTAGATAGATAACTCATATGCAGTCGCTGCCTGGAGGAGAATCTAGAAGCCGGCTACTCTGATCGATAGTTTTCCGTAGTTTCTCCGATCAATACCATGCGAATACCGGAGTAGAACCCTAACAAACGGGCCAACTATGGACCGCGCTCGTTTTTTCCTTCCTCTTCCATCTCCTTTACTCACCCCTTGCGCATGCCCTACGCTACCACATATGTCAGGAGACCACTGGAGAGCATAGAGCATGTCCCGGCTGGACCCCGGCCTGGGTCCCGGCTTGGCCCGGCTGGTGGGAGGTACCTGATTGAGAAAAACCCTGCTAGCCGACTGGTAGGTCGGCGACGGATCTACCCAGACAGCGAGAACCGCCAACCCTCGAGGAAAATACATGCACTAAATTTACGGAACTAAAGACCTTGGCCGTTCACGCGCCCGGAATCATCAACAAATTAACCCAAACCGCCGATCCAATCTCACCAATGCACCCCTGCCGTAGCGACCTTGACCACCAGATCGATGATGTTCACATTTTGCCAATGAACATGTGGTGGTAAACAACTGTTTTTGTTCTTGTGTCTGTGGGAACATGAATTCTCAGGGAAAGACCTGAACACTGGCAACAACAATATCAAGATGTTTAATTAGCAACATTCGATACATTCGACAAACACTTAATTTCCGTATTCTAGAAATTGAAAATAGCTACTGACAGAGAATAAAATTAGAATCCCTTCATATACATAACTACCTGCAAAACCAGAATATGACTTGTCTTAACCAGAAAATCCCTGAACTCTCGTCACCTGTGCTGAAATTATCCCAATGTGTACACCTCTACTCCACCCGCCTTCGCCCGCCCGCGCCCTCCTCATGCCTGCACCGGAAGCCGCGTCTCTCTACCCTTCCGCCGCGCCCCCAGCCCCGCCCCCGCACATGTCCGACCGACGCCCTGGCCTCTTACGCGAGCCGCACACTAAAGAAATGCAGAACTTCGTTTTCCGCCCAGACGCTGCAAGGTATCAACGACCCAGTTTGCTTACGCCTCTCATCTGGATACTACATTTTGCATATAACAACTTGTAAATAACTAAAATTTTTGTATTTTATGTATTCCTGTAATTTTTTCAGATAGCTCTGATGGTGATCGCTACGCGATCGAAAATATCTTAAGGTTAAATATATATTACTGATACCGGACAACACCTTTTATTTACTTATAAAGATTTTTACTTTGTCGTCTTACTACGTTTACTTGGAATCGAGACAATATTGTAATACTGCGGCAGAAGTATGACTTTTTTTTCGACAGAAAAACTCGTATTTTCGGGCCCTGACAAAGAAAAATGGGGATTATTCTTGTTCCTAAACGTAGTAAATTTTCTCTAGCACGTTGTGGAGTCAGAATCTATGTTTTGTGGGTCCTTTACACAGACAAACGATGGACGGCAAAACGTCTGTCAGTCAACCTGACCGCACTCTGTGTACGTCCCTCTGTCCGCCAATTGGCAATGCTAAACCACTAAGACCTAAACTATTCAGAAGATTTTCTTCAAAATATTTCCCTATCGATCTATACGAACTCAAAGCTCCGAGATATTCAAAAGGATACAGAGAGAGAGAGAGAGAGAGAGAGAGAGAGAGAGACAGAGAGAGAGAAAGAGAGTACTTAACATAAAACTGTAACATCATTTTCAAAATTTTCTCAAAAATAGATTCAAATCTTTTAAAACCTTGTCCTCGGAAAGCGCAGAAAACGCTTCATGAGAGCGCATGTACCATTCTTGTTCAAATCACTGAGTTTTCAAAAATTACATTTACAAAAATATAAGATTTATTACTTTTTCGTTACGAAATTCCGGAAATGAGTTTTTCTCTTGGAAAATTGCCGTTTACCGGTGTACAATTACAATACTTTCTCTTCTTACGAAGTAAAGTCAGAAAGTCAAAATGGGTGTTGGTCACATTTTTACTTTCAACTCTCTGTATTTTCTAAAATTTCCAAAAATGAACGTTCCAAAAGTAAATATTGATGATAAGATATTTTTTCTTAATAGAAATTGTTCTAATAAAGTAAATCTTTAAAGAAGGTACTATTTTTGGAAAAATAAGAAGTTTTTCCGTAATTTCTGCTTCAAGTTAATGAAATTTTAAAAAATTCTCAAAAACGACTCCACATTTTTTCTTCATGTTTTTTCCTCAGATAGAAAGTAAAGAATGCTTAAAAACGGATTGATAAAGATATGTGGATCTCTTTTTCGTCTAACTTTTCGTTGAAAATTTCAAAACTTAGAATAATTCTAGAAAGTATGTGCCGTTGTACCACCTCTAGTTTCTTTAAAGTCAAGTTATAATTATGATCCATTGTCTTTCACAGCAATGAAAATGGAACTACCAATTAACTGAAACATGTTCGACTCACTGATTAAGAGAGTCTGATAATGCAGTTCCTTATAAACGGGATATATCTTATATATCTTTGAAATGTTTCTTAATAAGAACGTTTTTTTCAACCGGTTTGAATCTGTAGTTCAATGTATAAATAGGTGACCTTACGACCTGTAGCGTGCCGGCCTTATCTGGTGAGGCCGACGACCTCAATTCGCTCCACATTAAACTACGATGTATTCTATCATCATCCTAATCGCTGCGTGTATAAACGAGATGTAAAAATTGTGGTCTCGTATTGAATGAGAGATTAATGGTGCAATGTTTGACAATTCGTTCATTATTCAATGTTTAGCGCTGCTTGAGGCGTATCATGAAAATATAATTCACTGACTACGTTACTAAGGGCTGCGTCGTACGTGTAGCAGCGTTAGTAGCACTCACAGCAGTCTTCCGTCACGTCGACGTCAATTACATGGAATTTTCTTCGTAAGCGTTGTCTTACACGTGTAAGCAGCACCATACATACAGACCGAGCGCAGAGACCCATCTTTTGATCTTCTGAAATGTGTGTATTCCTCTCCAACTTATCACTTCTGTTTTATTGTAGTTTATTGTAGATGGTTTTTAGCCTAATACGGCCCATTCGAACACACCCACTCCCGGCCATCCTTCCTTGCCGGGAAATACAGAAATTTCTCGTCTCGTCACTGCATATAGTAAACGCCCTCGTCTAAAAGCCCATCGGGTAGCTAACTCATGGACAGCGTCCTAGCTTTCTGTGAGGCGGTTCCGGGATCCACTCCCGACCGGGGCAAAAATTAAGCTGTAGCTTTCTATTACAAATCATCTTAGTTTATATAGATCTGTGACGTAAGAAAGCTGGGGCAGACCAAATAAGGTAGGCACGGTGATAGGTCAGATCATCTCAAGGTGAATGTTCGAGCAGTACCATAATATGTAGACCGCGGGCGATCTTTTCTTTCTCTTTCTTGTCCTATCGTCTTCCCTTATACATCCTTATACTTACATGCACTACACAATCACACATCTCACGAGAGCATCTGGGAGCTTAGAGCTTTGTTCTGGCTGGGGTGGTACCCGCTTGGGGAGACCCCTAGAAGGGGAAATCTCCCACAACCAGAGATGTAGGTCGCCGTCGGATCTCACATTTTAGCGGGAAAGAAACTCCGACACTTTATCATGCACTTAAGGTACTAACGACGATAGTAGTTGATGTGCTCGTAAACATTACTCAATCACAAAACATAGTTATGCCTCATAAATATGCCTCATAATGTATTTTCAACTTCAAATTATGTAACATGGCTAGAATTTAGTAAGGAACTTTTCATTATGACTGCATGAGAATAGTTGCAGACAATTGCAAAGCTTTAAAAAAGATTGTTAACTATTTTCAGTCTCACAAGCGTCAGTTGCAATATACGAGCAGTCGGACTCTGTTCAATAATTATAATAGCGGAACCCGGCAGACTTCTGCCCTTCATTTCATTTTTCCCTCCCTTTCTCTCTCCTTCTCTCTCAACGTCTCTCTCTCTCTCTCCACCTCTCCCTCTCTCTCCATCTCTCTCTCTCCGCCTCTCTCTCACTATCTCCGTGTCTCTCGCTCTCCGAGTCTCTTTTTCCGTCTCTCTCTCTCTCTGTCTTTCTCCGTCCCTCTCACATCCCTCGCTGTCTCTCTCCGTCTGTCTCTCCGTTTGTCTCTCCGTCTCTCTCCGTCCTTATCTCTGTCTCGCTCCGTCTCTCTCCGTCTCTCTCTGCCTCTTTCTGTCCCTCTCATTCACATTTAGTTATAGATTCTGCACGTCTCTGAGTAGGTGGGACAATATCGAGAAGCGTCGGATCAGCATAAATGTAATAGAATATTCAAGATCTCAACCTGTAGATTAAAATTAATGTGTGATAGACGTTTGTTTGAGGCCTCAAATTTTAGTTTTTAATGTTCTAGAACTCTTTATTTAGGAGTTATTTAACAATATATATTCAAAAAATCGTACCGAGTATGTTCCGGGTTGCATTTGACATGAATATTTAGTTTTGTTCTAAAGCACCATCTAGAAAATGTTTCCGATATTTTAATAGTTATTCTGCTATTCTGGGCGAAGATGAATCCAACAAATCATAGATAATTAAAATGGGTCAAGCCGTTCTTGAATAATAAGACTTTAACTAACCCAACTTCGTTAGACACAGAGAGAGAGAGAGAGAGAGAGAGAGAGAGAGAGAGAGAGAGAGAGAGAGAGAGAGAGAGAGAGAGATTATTTTATTAAACACAGTCCAATTGCTGACAATTATCAGAAAGAGAGCATAACATGGAATACTTTTCACCAATATAAAATACTTTATTTCTTTTTCAAGAAGAGTATGAGAATGATTTCTGTATAAAAGTATATTAAGTGAATCAATTACAGGTATGGAACATGTGGTGCAATCAGTTCATCTATACCATGAGTAACTGTTCGTTTCAATCCCACGAATATAAGGAAAACGAATGCAATCAGGAAATCGATAAGTAAAAGACTTTCACGAGAACACTCAAAGAACGAAATACGCAATCGCCTTTATCCGCATTACACGGTGATTCATAGCAAATGCCTGTGTAATAGAACATTGTAGTAACTAACGAAAAGAGTGTATAAAGGGGTGGATAATTGCAAAAGTGGTATGTTCAAGAAAACGCGCAACGATAGGAGCGAGTTTTCTTATCTACCACGAGTGCAATAATACCCCTTTATACACAAGTTACGTTCAATATTTTTTTTCGCTTCCATTGAAGAATAATTTATTTTTTTAGAAATGCAAGCACATCTTTGCCATCCGTGGCATAGATTTCATGACATAGTATTGCTTCTGAAAAAGATCTATTTTAGAAGTACATTGTTTTTGTTTCCACGAAATACTTGAAAAAGGATGGTACTGAACATATTGCGGATACAATTTTAGAAGAAACTGAGAAAGTCATGAAAACATTAATTCCCACGAAAAGCAAAGACAGGTATGAGAAAGAATACATGTATAAATATTGGAAAAATACTAGTTACATCTGACACAGTTTTGCTATAGCGTTCTTTTTAGAACTGGTAAACACAACTGACGTTTACATCTTTTATATTCGTAATCCTAAAACGAAATGTTTTACATGTAAAACACCTTTTTTTAGGACAGAGTAATGCTTATCATTGTTCACTTTTGAAAGAAACCATTACCATGATCTACCTACATTTTCTCTCAATTTCTATGCTGAAACTTCGAATACTACAGAATGTGGTTTTAGTGACAATTTGGCTGTTTACAATTGGATTACAGGTTTCGGAACATTTATCGGCCTGACGATATAATGAGGAAAGTACTGTTTGATAAATTTATTACCAATCGATTGAAATTCGTTTATGAGTGCAAACATTTCATCTCATTCCAAAAATTAAAGAGTTTTATCTCGGATATTTGAGTACCGTAATGTTTTTCAAGATATTTATTACAACAATAGTCATGGAGTTTAACAGATTAAAAGTGGAGTAAACATCTTATCTTATGTGTTTCACCTTTCAGAACTCAGTAGAAAACGTGAAAAGTAGGTCATCGACCTATTCTACTTATATTTAACAGAAGACAAAATATGAAGATGGATATTTTTAGCTTCAATTATGTAAATTAATCTAAAGTGTTTAACACACTCCACTTGTGTATTTTCATAATCGTCGTCATTAAATATTCCAGGCTCAGAACGTCTCAGTAAAGATTGCGAATAAACGTAGAAAACAGACAAGGCATTGTAGCTTACAAATTACGAAGATAGATGGCACTCGCTGTAATTCGTTGGCAAGATCGCTTGAGAATTCAGCATGTCTTTTGAATTATCTAACTGATTAACTGATAACTGAAACTTGAAATAGGTGTTCCCAAGTAAATTATTAAATATTCTCAAAGTTTGTCTTTTGGACTATTCTCCTGAAGCACAATGGTTTTCTTGAGTAGAGAATGAAACTCTGTTAAAGGGAAAAACATAAAAATCAAGAATTTCAAAAATAATCATTACGTACTGTCGAATGGAATAAATTAGCGGTTTCTTACAATGCGTATTATAAGATAATAATGATATGCGTCATTCATAGACGACAGAAAGCTAATAAAAGGGAGGGGGATAAAATAGAGGAAGGGTTGGAAAGAAACAAATGCTCATTGTGGTTTGAAAAGATGCACAATGCAAACAAGCTCGTTTCATAGTTGCCTGTTTCGTAACAATATCATGTGTCATGATGATTTCGAGAAACCCCCATAATTTGAAAACCCCAAAAAGGCTCTACATGTTTCCTTTTAATATTCATGAAAAGGGACTCACTACCGGTTTCAGTTATTGTGTTTTTATTCTTCTTGTAGATATTTATGTAATTATTCTATTTTAACTCTTCTTGGAAATATGCATGATGCATTCTGCAGATGCTTAGAACTCCAGTGTTCTCCAGCAGTTCTTATTACATTACAAACACAGAACTACATAGCCACCTCCTACATTTATCTGGTTGTCCTAGACATTAAAATACTTTATGAAGTATATTATTTTCTATAGATGTAAGGTTTGTTTGCATATCGCTGGGACGTGATTACAATCACTAGTCGTTAAGTGGTGTTTCAAGAGTGGAAACAAGTGATCACCTGATGGTGTCAGATCAGCGAGATATGTGTGTCTAAAGTTACTGTACTTCCATTTTTTGGTGTTATTAACAACGGTATCATAACGACAAGATAATCATCATGAGATAATTGCATACCTGAGAAGATATCTAATGTAATAATTATTGATTTTGTTCCAGCCATGTGTGCATAGAAGGAATTGGTTAGTAAATGGGAAAATTTCCTGCTTCATTTCATCCCATCGAAATAGACGGGTTGGAAATCAATACACCACAAAAGTGGTTTTGTATATGAAAAAAGAAAATTGTGCTTCAGCTTGAAAGAAAATCGGCCGTATGACCTGATGCCCGATAATATATTTTCTTATTTCATACATTTTCTGTATCCCTATTATGGGCTGAATGTAGCGTTTCCGATACTTTAATTTTTTTTTAAATATGTTCTTGCGTTGAAAACTTCTACTATAAGGGTTCTATATAAAAGTAATACTTCTTGTTTTTCATCCTCGAGTGTAGTAAGTGAAAAAGAATTCGTAAGGCGAGAAAGTAAAAATATATTTTCAGAATATGCTGTATTTAACGACCATCTGTAGTGGAATCCATCATGTTGTTCATGGGTTTTGGTCCGTAAATTAAAACAATATTATCTCGGTTTGCCGTCGTTTCGGAGTATTATTTCTCTTTCATCAGGGCTAAATACATCAACAACAGGGTTAGAATCAATGCGAGCGCTTCGTAAGGACAGGCCGGGCGATTGCCCGGGGCCCCGGAAGCCAAGGGGCCCGATGATGGGACTGATGGGAAAAAAATAATAAAAAGTTGAGAAAGAAATTAGAACTCAAGAAAATCATTATCCTAATTTTACAAGTCGGGGTACAGTAGTTTTATATTTCATAAAATTTTCAATTAATATTTTATTTTAATTAGTTGATTATAGTCATTACTTATAAAGTAGACTTTTACATTTTTACTTTTTCGGTAGGGGGGGAACTACGTTTCAGCATTGCCCCGAGCTCTAAATTGTCTAGCTCCGGCACTGTTAAGAACAATGTATAACATACTAATTATTACCTAGTATAATGGAAACACACACTTCCAACCACCTTTTAATTTAAAAAAATATTTTTGTGGACGGTAGTGTGTGTTTTCATTATACTTGGTACTAATTAGTGTGTTATACATTGTTCTGACCGTGTTGTTGATGTATTTAGGCCGGATGAAGGAGAAATAAAATCTCACACGTCCGCAAACTGAGATTGTATATTGTTTTGATTTACGGACCAAAATCCATGAACAATTATGTAATTTAAGAATGACAATTAAATTTAAAAAAACTACCAAAATTGTGTAAACGCAGCTCTTCTTGCTAGATGGTTACTGTCATCTGGTTATGACTACGAACCACAATCCACTCCAAAATACTGTGTTCCAGAACAATCCGAAAGCTCCCAAAAGATGTGTCCTGAAGAGTACATTCTTTCAGTGAATTATAAGATGGCTTATGAAAGAAAATTTGCACATTTGTAAGCTGCAATTCTGCAATATACCGTTCCTTTATTACAGATTTTTACTTTATCGTCCTTACTTCGCAACAAGAAAAAGTATTGTAATCGTGCGCCGAAAAATAGCGAATTTTCGGCAGCAAACCTTTTGTCGGGCCCTGGCAACGAAAAAGTGGATCATACATATTTCTATATAGACTAAATTACTTCCTCTGACTCATAGGGAAGTCAGAATCCATTTTTTGTGGGCTCTGGCTACCGAAAAATCGATTGACGGTAGAACGTTCGTTTGTCCATCTGTGGTCAGGGCTGGCTCCTAAACCATTCAAACGATGTTCTACAAAATTGATTGCAATCAATCCCATGGTGTGTTCGTTGCAAAATATGATGAATATTCACTATACCGTTGTGTAAGGTCCCAATTATACTAATTCCATCAGACCCAAGTATTTTTACTCTAAGCATTTAAATTCCATTTTAACAAACTACTCAATCCAACTAAAGGTAATAAACTTCTCTGAAAAAATAGGCATTTTAATTTGACCTTTATACATTTCTTATTTGTTATGTGTTTTCTGTCGTTATGTCTACACAATCATTCGACTCCATATTTCTGTAATATTTCATCGTAATAATATTTCTAAATGCTGTTGTATCTATTGAATGTTACTGTAACGTTTGTAATAATGTAAAAATATTTCAAAAAGGTTTCCACCTCTAAGTATAAGATCATAATTGATGTAAAGGTACAATCAGCATTATATTAATTAACTGATGGAGTCGCTAATAACCTCTCTTGTTGATGCGAATTAAATTAAACAAAAAAATGATGTTCCTAAATCGATCTGAACGTAATTGAGGCTCCGAGAGTTTGAAACTGATATCTCAATTTTTGAGGGTATGTACTACATCAAACCTCAATAATATTTTCAAGATTTTCTCAAAATTGTCACTGAGTTTTTAAGTAAAGTTTGTTCTCATATAGTGTAAAGGACCCTTAAGTGCAAATCTCATTTATGTTGAAATCCCAGATTTATCGAAAAAAAATCCGCATCTTCCTACATCTACCATATTGAATATAGACTTTTTTCCTTAAAGATACATCTTGAAAGAAGATCTACAATTTCTTTTAAAAAATCAAGGCTTTTCGCGTAATTGTGCGCCGAATACAGGCAAGTTTTAAAAACATTTTCACAATTTTTTTCTCAATAATGCCTCCAATTGTTTTCTATTTATTTTCTTCTCGTGTGTATCAATGGACGGTAAAAGAACTAGTGCTTGTCTCATTTGCGGCGAACCATCTGTATTTCCGAACATTGCAAACTTACAAAATTAAACATGGAGATTTTTGCTTTAAACAAAATATGTTCTAAAATATGTGACCTTTAAAATAGGTCCTGTACAATTTTTTGAAAAAACTAGTAGTTTTCGCATAATTTGTGCTTGAAATTGTGCAATTTATAAACAAGTGGAGCTACAACAACATATACTTTCTCGCATTATTTTTAACGGCTTCGCAATATTACACTACCAAATGAACCTGCAAAAGTGTTTTCAACAAGCAAACATTTTTCCTGGCCCGAGACTCGAACTCAAGCCCTCAGAGTTAACTTGCCATGCGCCTTACCTCTACACCTTGGAAACTGCGTCACGCTCATAACACGGGCAGATGTTTAAAATTCTAATTGTCTGAACCAAATATTTCCAACAAGCAATTTTCGAAAAGTCAGAGAGATCAACAAAAACGAGACCCAAACCATTTTTTAAGCGTCCCTTGATTTACACATGGAAAAATCTAAAGGAAAAAATCGAAGCGTTTATTTTTCAAAAAATTGTGTAAGACCTTTTTTAAAGCAATGAATATTTAGGACATTTTGTTGGAGGCAAAAATTACTATCTCCAGTTTTGTTGTAATAAAATGTAAACTTTTCGCAATTTTCGAATACATGGAGTGATTGCCGAAAATGAAACTAGCAACAATGTTTTACCGTCCTTTGACACATACGAGGAAACAATGTAATGAAAAAATCTGGAGCCGTCTTTGGGGAAACAATTGTTTCAAAAAATTATAAATTGCCTGTATTTCACGCAAAACACGCGAAACTACTCATATTTTCGAAAAATTGTATCACCTTTTTTGAAAATCTCTCTTTAAAGAACAAAGTTCATTCAGGAAAAAATATCTATCTATAGTTGCAGCAAGTTGACGAAAAAATTGTACTTTGGAATTTTCGAAAAGTCAGTGATTTCAACGAAAATGAGACCTACACTATTCTCTTAACCGTCCTGTAGGCTATTCGAGGACAAACTTTAATCAAAAAATTAGGTGCCATTTTCGAGAAAATTTTAAAAATATGTTTGAGGTTTCATGTAAAGTAGACTTAGAAATTAAAATATTCATTTTAAACTCGCTAAGCCTCGAGTATCGATTGTGGAATATCAATTTTGTAGAAAATTTGCTTAGGCGCTAGCTTCTGTCACAGACGGACAACCAGACGTTTTGCTGTCAATCGATTTCTCGGTATTAAGGATTCCACTTTTACCTTGCCAGGGACTGACAATACGAGGGGGTAACGGTAATTCGCGGTGCACGATTTTTTTGGTGCACAGTTACATAAATTTATCTTCTTACAAAGTAAAGGGCAGAAAGTAAAAAAAACATTTTCTCAGAAAGTCTCCAAATTTGTTCTTGAAATATTCTCCTCGTGTATATCAGAGGACGATTAGTAATATGATATAGTCCCTTTTTCGGAGAACGGTGTATTTTCCAAAATTGAAAAAGTTAATATTTCAATACCACAAAAATCAAGACAGAGATTTTTGCCTTAAACAAAACGTTCTAAAGAATCAGCTCTTTAAACATTTTCACGAAATGTCTGGTTGAAGTTAATACAAATCATAAAATGAACATTTTCTCAAAAACACCGCCAAATTTTTTCTTTAATTTTTTTTAGGAATAAAACAAAAGACGCTAAAAAGAATGGTGGAGGTTTCATTTTCGTTGATCTGTTTGAATTTTCGAAAATTACGTGTTGGAAAAATTTGGTTGATACAGTTTGATTTTTAAGAGTCCGCCCAATGTGGTACATCAGAGCGGATGCTTGTATAGCGGCAAAGGGCACGGCGAGTTAACTCGGAGTACCTGTGTTCGAGTCTCGGTGTGAAAAAAAAACTTTTGCTGGGTGAAAACAGTTTTGCAATTTTATGTAGTAATATAATATTCTGAAGATGTTACAAATAATGTGAGACAGTATGGGCTGCTGTAGCACTCTTAGTTATTAGAATATAATTTTGTAATTAAAAGTATGGTTTATGCTGTTAAAGGGGATAATCTCATTAGCATTATCGTATGCGTTACACATAACAAAATTATTATACAAAACGATAATTATTCAGGAGGGTTGCAATACTGACAAAGAATATTTTCTTTCCAAGTGTTTTAAGCCCTGCACCGCACACTGTAAACGACGGCGTCCAGGCGTTACAATTTGTAACCACCTGTAAGGCACCTCAGTGACGAAACTTTTAGCTGGAATCACATTTGCTTTACGCCTCCCTGTGGGCACTCTTTCGGCATGGCGGTTGCGATTAGTCTCTTTTTTCAGAGTCTACTTAGAGGGTTTGCCTAAAAACAATGCCGACCCATTTGCTTCATGGAGAGGAACCAAATGAGTTGTGTATCATCTTTGTAGGTGCCGTAAGTTGCTCAAAGCAGATTTTGTTGCCTAAAAAACGCAAAACATACGTTTTTGCAGAAGTTTCTTAGAATCTTCTGGGCGGATCCAAAAACAAACTATCAGTTCCCCACCACGAGACCAAGAAACGTCGTGTCTCCTCATTTGTCTCGAATGATGGACAATACATCTCACCGCGAGTGATAGTCCGATGCGTGTTACTCGAATACTCTACTTACAAATATTGTTCCCTCAGTTTTTGATAACTGATGATCCCCTTTATTTCCAAGATAACGGGGTTCCATTTAATGGGACATGAAAATCAATGGAAATTCGATAATGGACTTCTCTTTGAAATCTTGGAATAGTCCTAGGAATGTTCATGGTTCCTCTTAACTTCGCGGAACTCTCGTTGGCCAAAGTTGGCGACGTTGACAGAGGTGATAATGACGTAGGTAACTAAGATGGAAGCAGCGGTAGATATTGGTAGCGATGGTTTGGTGATTTTTGTGAAGATGATTTGAAGTAATTGACGTATAATGCTGCAGATAGCGAAGGAGTTGACGTAGGTGAAGAAGGCCTCGATGGCGGAGATAAAGTTGGGAGTAGCGATAGAGATCAATCGATAGTTTAGTCAAGAAAATAGATTGATTCATGTTTCCGGGTACGTATCTGCTATGGCCATTGGACACGTTTAGTATTGTGGATGTTTTAGTAGTGTTCCTATCCCGATGGACGGTGAGATATGGGTTTCTTTCTTTCACGACAGTGGTTTTCGCCTCCAGGTTCCTTCCCTATTGGCGCAGCGTTCAAGCGAAGAGCTTAAGCTCCCGAGATGTTTGACAGTGTAGAGCATTGTGAGGAAGGGCAGAGATAAGGACGAGGAAGATGAAAGAAAGATCGCGCGTGGTCCGTGACCCGTTGCATCCGCCAGGTGGCGCTTCAATTCGACATAGCTGTCTATCTAGTGTTAAAAATCCGCCACCTTTGGAACTCGAACCCTAGAGCCTCACTGTGAGAGTCGCTGAAGAGACATCGTTATAACTGGATCTGAGTCAACTCAGCCAATCTAAATGACTCAGGACGGAGGCGGTTGTAAAGACGGCGATGGCTTGGGTAGTGCACGTGACCGCCCGCTAACGCGAACCGGGTTGCTTTTGGGAACCACCATTCTACAGGTGAACCGCATGGAAAAAATATTTCCCTATTCATATCCAAACATTTTGATGGCATCTCCACAGTTATCAGCTGCCACCTCTCTTCCGTTTAATGTCATGACGCCATGCGTTCGGAATCGGTGGGAGTTCATGCTAT
This sequence comes from Teleogryllus occipitalis, assembly GCA_011170035.1. Taxonomy (NCBI): domain Eukaryota; kingdom Metazoa; phylum Arthropoda; class Insecta; order Orthoptera; family Gryllidae; genus Teleogryllus; species Teleogryllus occipitalis. Next base: position 43,842 of record BLKR01001422.1, read on the forward strand.
TGGAGCGCAATTGCGACCATGCTGAGTGCTAATTACGAAATAAAATCATTGATTTGATTCAGTTGAGCACATCTCGGAGTGGAATCAGATGACCACATCATGGGGTAGAGTTAAAAGACTAGATTATGGGGTAGAATCGGTTGACCACATCAGAGGGTAGAATCAATTGACCGTTGCATAGCTCTACAAGACGCGCTCGGAGATCTGGTGTTGAGAAAGCCTGACCCTCTATATATCTCGACCACCCTCCCCCTGAGAGCTGCATTTTTCACAGTTCAAGTATATGGTGATTCCAAATTGTCCTGCCTGATGGAGCCTCTGCTATTTATGATGATCCGATTTACACAAATAACAATTTGGAAATCGCCGTTTTTCTAAATTATCAAATAAATATTATTCTGGTATTACGAAGGAATGGAAACTAAAAAACAACAATTTGCGACAGAATGCAGATACCACATATACTGAGACATACCCAGATATCTCAATAGTATTATTGATTAAAATAAGATGGAATAGTGACCCAGTTCGTACAATTGGTACTCGGGAGCAAAAATAAAAGGGTAGTGTACTACATTTACAAAGAGGACATTGGGTAGCCATATTGGACATGGACATATTAAATGCCATTATTGGGATATAGATATTAGGACGTAGAAATGCTCCAAGACAAAATAGACAATTAAAATGGGACGTTGGAAACATCTAAGACTATATAAACATAACTGCGATTTGGAACATAGACATTTGTAGAAAATATTTTATTTTTTATTTTGAAAGCGTCATATAACGAAATAGAATGAAAATAGGACATCCAATGGTGACAAATTTTAGTAAAGACATTAGCTTTGAGTCAAGATAATTGACCGTTGTGTAACAAGTGCAGCAAATAACAAAATTAATAACAAAATTTTGGAAAACAAACTAAAACGAAGTTTTATGTTTCACCAGGATCATGATTTTGAGAGAAAACATTTGACGATGCGAGTACATGTAAGGCTAGCTAGAATGTTTGGTTTTTGTGAATGAAACTGGTCTTGAGTAGAGATATTTTTTTTATTTATTTTACGTCAAAAACAGTTAAAAACTGCGTATGACGTGCTATGGGGAAAAGTGAATTGTGTGCACATTTTCAAAATTCTGTGATCCCTACACTGTCATATACTACTTAAGTTTTGAATTTTGAAAGGGAGAAAAAAACAAAAAAAACTCCCATGTAATAAAATGTATTTTCAAGGATAAATAAGCAATAAATTTTGAATTTTGAAAGGGAGAAAAAAAAACAACTCCCATGTACTAAAATCTATTTTCAAGGATAAATAAGCAATAAATTTTGGCTCTTATTACTTCCTGCCGCGACAACATGGAAACGATAATTTGAATAACTGTATTTCCCACTGCATTCTAGAAGACGTGCACAGAAAATGAAGTTACATTTATGTGAACGGAACTTCAACATCAAGACAGACTGGTGGAAGACGGGAATCTTCGCGGAAGATCCTGAACTTCCACAACGCGGGCTCCGAGGAGGACATCACTTTCATAAACTGAAAGCGACACGGAAAAAAAATTCATTAAAGTAAAGGCATTTTAATCATCAAAATACAAATTAAATTTGATGGCATGACAAATAAATAATAAAGTAAATGTAAATTATACAGGCAATAGTAAGAATCGTCTCCTATATTATTTCAGTAGTACATACCTTTCGGGGCTCTCACACGCAACCAATCTTTATAAAGGAAGTCTCTGAAGAAAGAAAATTTTACGGAGACGTGACGAATTGTACTTTGACTTTAAAAATATGAAGGATTTGTTAAAAAAGACCATCTAATTATTCATATCAATGCAACCCGCAACACTCGGTCAGTTATATGGTTAAATTACTCCTAAACGTAGCGTTCTAAGGTTTTAAAAACTAAAATATTGAGGCCAAATGCCTCAAATAAATGTTTACCACACCGTAATCTCTAGGATGAAGTATTATTGGGCATTCTCTTAAATTTCGGTGCTTATCAATACTATCTATACATGGATGAATACAGAGTATCCATGACCAACAATTGAATCCTGGGTGCTGATGACCATCTTTGTGACGTCACGCTTAGAAGACTTAGATTCATTTTATATTTACGCTTTCCATCAACACCGTGTTTTGCCCAGACTGACGAGGTTTATTTGGACTATTCCACTCGTGAAATTAAAACCAAAAGGATGTAACTATACATACAATATCTCCTAATCAGAACGATGTATCTCAAAAACGTTATCGCTTTTTCTACCCGATTTTTCTTACCTCTCCTACCCACTGGCCAATCATAAGCTCCGATTCATGTATCTTAGGAGGCGGTATGTATCAACCGCTGGGTGCAATAAAACGCTTATGTATAATATAACCTCTTTGATTTTAACATCCCTTTCAGTTATTTTCAATAGTAACAACATGGCGAGATTTGATGACGGGTCTGACGACCAAATCAAAGAAATAATTCGTGAAGCTTCAGAAAACACGGAGAAGAATAGAAAGTATATTTGACATGAATATTTAGATGCGTTTTTTTAAAAAAAACTTCACAATTTTAAAGTCAAAGTGAAATTCGTCACGTCTCCGAGAAATTCTCTTTTAGAGACGTCATTTATAAAGATTGGTTGCGTGTGACAACCGCAAAAGTTATGTATACTACTGAAATAATGTAGGAGACGATGCTAATACGCAACACCACCTGTATACAGGCTCTTGCGTGACGTCACACATCTAAGACATAGGAAACCCGGTAGTGGGCCATTCGATTGTGAAAAGTAGCTGTTTAGCACCGCTCCGACTCTGCAAATGCGACTGGAATACACGCGTTTATGTTGATTCAGACACTATATTCAGGCCTAGGAGTATTAAATCCTGTAAAACCAAGTAACTTATTTTACTCCACAATATTTGAACTACAAATTTCCAAACACCAAATTTTGAGAATTATTTTAGAGTGATGTATATTTTTATTTAATCTATCAACACTAGATTTGGGACTTCAGAGAAAACTAAAGGATCTTTCCATAATTTTATGTATTTCATCAACAATTTTTTTCTCCCACAGAATTTGAGAAGATGAAGTTAAGATGAATCAGGTTTTCATTGCACAGTTACAAACTACTTAGAGACAAGTTTTAAATACACTATATACATTTCCAGACAGTTCTATCAAGGGAGAGCAGTGCATGGAGGATTACAAAAATAAAAACTCATATGGACGTAAAGCATTTTTATTGTCAGAAGTTTGATCAATTTTTACTGAATTATAGTATATTACAACCATGTCCATAAATATATTTATAAACATTTACCACAGTCAATAAAAATATTATTCATACATTTTTGTAATCAGTAAATCTACAAAATTATTAGAAAACTATAGAGTGTTATTTATTGATTCCAATTGATAAAATACATAATTCATCACCGCAATTCATCTGCATTTATTGATTGAAAATATGTGCTAAGTAATTCATAACGAAGTGCCATAATTTGACAATTTTCACTTTCTTTTATAATTAATTTATTTTTTCGTTTAGTTAACTAAATATGATCATCATTAATTCCATGAAAAATCGTTGAGTATCTTTATGTTAAAAGCATGAGTGCAATTTAAATTCCACCGTGCAATTAAAAATTCACACCTACCAATCAGAATTTAGAAAAGGAGCGAAAACATGTAATTAAGAAACTATAACACAGACATACCCAAGGTATTTCCTGTCGGTCATGAAACATGAACATAAAAGTACATTATATATTACGTACCTACAACTATATATAAACAACGAATGAATACTAAATCGCGGAAGTAAACGTTAAACTAGCTGACTTATGTAACAACATTATATATTTTACGTGAATAAAATACATTTTTTACATGTAAAACATTTGGTCTTAGAATTACGTACGAGTTTAAAAAATATAAACGTCAGTTGTGTTTACCAGTTCTAAAAAGTATGCTATATCAAAAACTGTGTCAGAAGTGACTGTTTTGTTTTTTTCAATATTTATTCATGTTTTAGTCTCTCTCATACCTGTCTTCACTTTTTCTGGGAATTAATGTTTTCATGCCTTTGTCAGCTTCTTCTAAAATTTTATCCGCAATATGTTCAGTACCTTCCATTTGCAAATATTTCGTGGAAATAAAAACAATGCAAGGCCTACTAAAATAGATATTTTTCAGAAGCAATACTACGTCATGAAATGCATGCCGCGGGTGGAAAAGATGTGCTTGATTTTTTTATTGCAATTAATCCCCTCTTTATTCACTCGTTTCATTAATTACTATAATAATAACTACGATGGTAATATTAAACTCCTTGTGTACAATAAAAACCTTTATGGCTAGATGTTCACATCCAAACATAATTAATTTATATTAAATGTGTTTTTCATCAGCCATTTCCCTACCTTCATACTAAACCTTGTTACATTGTTTTCCTTCTTTATTTTATCAGAGAAGGTAAATTAATTTCCCCTCATCAACTGTTTCTTCTATGAATGCATATTGAATTAAAACAGTTTAAAATTTGGAAGATGAGCGACAGAAAATAGACATAAATAGATTCAGAACAATAAAAATAATAATCCAAATGCATGAGTGATATAAGTAGTACACCGGCGAATTTGAAAAACTCTCTGTAGTGTTGTGCGTGACAAAAAAGTGTAATGACTGCAATTCCTTGAGAGAGGGAAGGGGTAGAGGAGAATTTTCCGGGCAACTTTGATCTGAATTCAGCTCATAGATCAGGCTGCACAATAGTCGACCGAGAATAAGCGTTGCAAATTTCCAGAGCACGTAGAGGGGTCAATGATGATTTTTTGTCAATGAACATATGGTCGGGAAGTTCGTGTAACGAAGTTACGTATGTGACCTGTGCCTCTAATGTAGAGTTAACCAACTCTCCATGCACTAATGTTCGGCAGGTCACTTTCTGTCGCAGTCAAAGAGCTTTTGTGAATCTGCCATCACATGTAAGGTTTCCTACTGTGTAACTTCGTAGATAAAATTTCCGACTATATATTCCTTGGCAAAAAGTGATCATCTTCCCCCTCTGCATGCCGTAGAAGTTTGTAACATTTATTCTGAGACAGCTGCGTACCTGCGCCAATGGCGTCGTGCCTCCCCGGGGCGTCGGCGGTGGCGGTGGCGCGGCCGTCCGCGCTCCCACGCGCGCACGCCGCCCTCCACCAGCGAGTAGAAGTCGCCCGCGCCGCCCACGCACCCGCGAGGCGCCATCAGCAGCTCCACCGACTGCTCCGCCTGCGCATGCGACACACGCACGTACTTCGTCGTCCCGACACTTTAACGGTTCTAGATTTTTCAACGAAATTTTCCATATAGGACGAGGTTGTACTCTTCTTTAATACTCTAAAAGTAATATTTCAAATCTACCATTAGGAAACCGAAAAATTGTGTAATATTTTGGAAAATGTATTTTGGACGGCGCTAGATGGTAGCGGGCAAGAGTATGGAGCCCTGACCAAAGAAATTAGAAATCTAATTAGTACGAGAAAGTCTATACGATTCTACAGCACCACTAGTTTTTGCTCTATATGAATGTATGGCATCAGGACCCTCACCCTCACTTTTGGTCGTGAAACATCCTCGTTCTTTCTAGGGCGCCACATCCAAGACTGGATTACTGTCTTAAAGAGACTTAATCATGACTAAACTTGGGACCCGAGAATAATATTGAAATATTGAACACATTCACACAAAATGAAAATAGATAATACTTCAATTTTAGAAGTTATGTTGTGTTTTATTACAAACTAATATTATATGTTGTTCAAAAACGTATCCTCAATGTACTGGTGACGTTAAGTACGTGATTAGTTTGCTGTGAATGAACCCCTAGAATTAAGCCACTCCTAGTTACATCGCCGCACGAAGTGTACAAAACCCGAGACGGGAGCAATCACACCAAGCGTATAATTTTCCTCAATAACTAGACTAAGTATATTACATTCATCAACTTCAAACTAACAATCAACTTCAACTAATACAAATCCCGACATTCGCTCTCTCTCCCTCCCCCATCTCTCTCTCACTCTCTTTCACACACACACATAAATCCACATTACACATTTCCCTTTATTTATCACGCACTGTCACCAATGATGATACAATAGTATATATGAAGAACACTATTTGCATCTACATTCACAAACAGTATTTATACGCGCACACTTTCTTGAGCTTCGGAATACCTACCCCCAATGAATGGGGGTAGGTGCCAACTTTATTTAAATTAAGAATAAATGATAGCAGCGAGCGTTGTAGACAAAATCCGATTAGCAGATACGTTGCACCCGTGTAATAGAAACTACTTTGCACCGAAAAACAAACAACAAATTCGATGTAAAATTCCTTTTTTCAAAATAACCAAACTAATAATAACAGATTATTATTTTATTCTATAAACTATTTGTACCTTTCCGTCCATCCTCGCTATTTATTTTACCAGATGGTAAAATGTGCCAATCAATTAGTATACGTGTCAGATATTAAGTTTAACTTTCAGGAGCCCATAAAAAAATTAATTAGAACATTTTTTTACATGAAGTCACAATGACATTGTCAGATATTACAAGTAAAAATTAAAGGCACAATCTTTTGTTTTGTGTGTCTGATAAGATTTCAGCTGGGATTTTCCTTGAGAAATTCCAGATGTCTGATAATCTAAATCTTAAGAAATGGTTCCCGCACAAGGATTCTCGTAATCGCACGAACACGTCGAACTCTTATTTTAAAGCAGGTATCATTCATTCATAAATCCAATCAGCGAATAGAAACCGAATCTGATTTTCATGGAATAATAATAAATTTTCACATGAAGGAGTTAAATGAATGACAATTTCAATTTCTTATTAATAGGGTCAAGCTTCATCCGGTTATTGTTTAAGCCAAGTGTTGACAGCGGGAACCAATCAATCTGTCAGTCATATTGAGTTGATATGAAACAAGACTAGGCATTTTGTGTGATAGCCGTAACTTCCTGAGATCGGGGTTTACGTCAATATTCCACTTAAGACATCAATTAATACAGAAATGGCGATTTACCCCGAAATGTTAGGAATGCTGGATGCATATTTTTTAATATGAAGTGTGCAGGTGCCAATATATGGGTTTCTCCAGCATAGCACTTTATGACGACCTCCAACTCTCAAAGACGAATCGAATCTCCAATACTTTCTGACCAAAAGTAACATGTGCCGAGAATTTGCCTTGGTATTTTTTTATTCAAACGTCTCTATAAAGATTTTGAAACTTAAATGAACCGTAGTGAATATTGTCCTGACTCAGTATTTCACTCGTATTCTTTGAGAAAGTACTATTTCGATATGCTGGAATTCTCCAAGGTCAGCTTCTTTTCTTCTTATCGTATCGGTGTTGACGGTAGATTTATTTTTTAAGTTTCTTACGCATGCAGTATTACGTAAGAATCATCTCCCACAAGTAAAATGTGATAATCTGTTTCTGCTGATAAATTATCTCTACCAATATCATCCTAGTTTGCAGGGATCGAGCAGTTGTAAATCCACCCTCACATTCCCTCTTGACACAAACATTCTGAGTAGTGAGAGATGAGATATGCTGCGCGTCATTTCCCCCTTTAGAGGTATCTCGAATGTCAGCGCGTTGTGTCGCTAGAGTAGTGCCGCGTCCTGGAGGGGGGGGGGGCTTGGAGCTTCAGCCTCTCTAGAAGTCAATATACATACTAAAACATACAGATTTAATTAAATTTCTATACTAACGATTGCCATACAATATCTCAATTGTTTACGTTATAAATAGCATCTAAAAATTAACAAATAAAAAATTATTTTATAATCAGCGTAAATGAAAAAGACTTCATAAGAAAACATTTAAGTGGACTGGACACTTATACCTGCAGCCCCCCTCCCTTGAGACAAATCTTGAATGCACCTCTGCGCTAGAGCCATCTGTTCCGTAAAGGTTAGGTTCTGATCTGCCGCGGGGTCGTAATTGCCACCAAGGGTACTTTTGAAAAGTCAGCAATGTGAAAACCTGATCTAAGAAGGCGAACGTTTAGGATATCCAGCAGTCTACATTAAATGCGTTTCTCTGGTTACAAGCGTCTACATGGTTTATGGAATTAGTGTATAATGTTAAACTGTATTGCATGAGTACATGTTTTGAAAACGAACGTTAGGGGCGAGTTTTCAAATTTGTATGAATGCAATAAATTAACATTATAAACGAGTTGCATACACCTATTTTTTGTATAACAGCATTTTAAATGTAGTATAAAAGAATCAAACTTAATTTTGGAAAACGACTTTATTGTGACGACACGGTTATTTCACATCTGTGAGAGAAGACAGTGGTCGGTTGTTCCGTTTACCGCTATCACCCCACGATTCTCTCGCTGTGATTGGCTGACCGCGTGATGACGCAATTATTCATGCAATAAACGGCAAATACGTAATCACATGTGCCGTAAGATGTCCTTTTATGAACGATTTCTTGTAACGAAAAAGGTGCTGGAATATATATTCCAATGCCACCACTAGTGTAGCGGTCGTCCGAAAGAATGCTCTTTCGAGCTTTGAATATCTCAGGGGCAGGATCTTTAGGGTATGAGAAAGACACACCCAGACACAGAAATAGGTAAAACAGTAATCTATTCTTAAATATTGCACAAATCAATCCTTTTACACTGTCACCAAAATAAGAGAACAAAAAATTCTCAATTGCTGGCTGCGCGTTTGAACGCATGCAAACCACTGATGGTCAGACCTCTTAGAGAAATTTACAAAAGAAATATTTGCTTATGGTTTCACTCTTCGCCTAGCTAACGATATTTTCCTTACAACATCCGTGCACGGAGTTCTTGCTTGGCCAACACTAGTGAATGAAATTTAATTACTGTTTTTTCACACTTCCTGAATTAATTTACCAGCACACATTATTACAAGTCTTACTGCTATTCGCTTACAAGATTTCCTCGTCAATTACATACAAAATGAGGAACACAAATTAATTATCTTTAATACTGTTTCGGAATGAAATGTACTACCGGCGTACAAGGTTATGAAATACTTCACCGTTACTCAATTTTAAGGCGAACATGCAAATTTTAGTACTTCTGGTTTCTGGTGCCAACACTACCCTTCTAGTTCCTGTCTCCCACTTCAGTTTTATGCAAATTTGGAATTCAGCCGTGCCGCCACTCGCGTTCCTGCAACGTAGCCCGCTTCAATGCCGCTCCGAAGGCCACTCGGTATCTTTTGCGCCTGCCACCAGATCCAAGCACCAGTCTTCTTAACGCCTACCACCACCTCCACGTCCAGTCTTCTTAACGCCCACCACCAGATCCACGGTCCAGTCTTCTTCGCCCGCCTTCTTGCACGACACGAGTGGGCGTATTGCTCAGTCTCTCCGCGTGTGCTAGTTAGCGTGTCGCCTCCCTAATGCTTTACAAAAACTCTCACAGTTCCGCAACCACAGCCATTATTCTGATCCGTTCTAAATTTCACAGTTCTTACTGCAATCTCCTATAATGTTCTCCTTACACCACGTAGCCTCGCTACTCTATCATTTCCCACTTCCTACCACCTCCAAAACTACCGCTTCTCTACCTCAACTATTCCGCTACCTGACTCGACTGCTCACCTCGGCGTCTCACACAAAAAGCACTCTTTTCCTCGCTGCTCCACAGTTTAAATATTGCAGTGACGTCACGGTACAACCCTACCGCGCTGCCCATATTCCGAAAGTGCACCGCCGCCGCGCTTCAGGCCGCAACTGACAGGTAGCGCCTTTTTCGATCAGTGACCGACGTTCGGTCATACCTTAGCTCTCCACGTCTCCGCCGACGCTGGGTGGGCGTTGGGTGGGATTTGTGGCGATGCCCCAAACGTCACAATATATTTTAACAAAGAAATACGTCGTCACTGAAATTGCGCAATAAAAAACGCAATCGAATGTTCCCCAGCACGCGAAGAGTAACCATCTGAGAAGGGAGGTGTAACTCCCATGCGTCAATTGCTATTTTATTTCTCCATTGACCTCCAGAAGCAAAGAACGAACAAAACTAGTACGGTTAACTACCTAAAACGAGGAGTAGGACAGGGTGAGCCTATCTCCCTGACCTCTGTTCACTTTTGTTCTGGAAGACATTCTGTAAATTAAACAGCCTAAACCCATCATCACCCTAAACAATAAAATGAATAATGAAATTAAGAAACGAATAACCCAAGCATGGAAAGTCTTCTGAACACTTAAATTGGACCCTTGGACAAATCACTGAACAGGAAACTCAGAATAGAAGTTATATATATATATATATATATATATATATATATATATATATATATATATATATTTATTTATATATACATGCATAATTCCAGTCCTAATCTATGTTTACCAGACGTGGTCCTTACCGGCAATCAATAGAGCTGATTAGAGATCTGCCAAATAAAAATGAAATGAAAAATCCTGGGCATTTCACTACAGGATAGAGTTTTAAACGCAATATATCACATCCTCCAAGAACGTTGCGCAGCAGGCTGCAAGAATTAAATGGAAATGGGCGGGTCACGTCGCAAGGCTTCACCAAGCCAGAAGGGGGCAGAAGACCACCATGTGGGATTCATACATCGGAAGCAGAATCCGAGGAAGACCAAGAACCAGACTGCCCGACTATTTCAACAGACTAGTGGAACCACAATGGTTAAGTGCAGCGAGGTGTAGAACAATTTGGAAGGATTATGAAAGACACCTGTTAGGAAGTGCAGGTGTTCAGTGCTAATTCATACTTTCGTGGAATAGCTCACCACGTGAGATTTTCAAGAGCTTACCTTCTTCCAGGAGGCCTTTGCCCTTTATGGGACACACTAGGCTCATTCATTCATTGACCTGCAGATGCCTCAAGGTCCCAAACAAGAGACAGGAAAGGACCTGAGGCACGGAGTGGAAGTAATATCGCGCGCTGCGGAGTGACTTCACGTGATGGAAAAAGAAAGATTTCGTTTTCTATCGTAGACTTTGTTAGTTTCTTCCCCTCATAACTTTAAAAAAATCTATTTACAATTATTACAAAACTTAAAAGGACTCTAAAGGTGTGTTACAGTAGCGAGGCGTGCCATTTTTGCGTGGATTCGGTAGATTTGACAAGTGTCAAGGTCTGGTGTCCCACGAGTCTATGAAGTGACGGGAGGGGGAGGTGTCGCATGTAGTGTTCTGATTTTTAAATAATGAAAAACACGATCGTTTTTTCTTTTTTTCATTAGAACTTCTCGACGCCATTATGGCAATGCGAAATTGCTTTATAAAGGTTTGGTTTGACGGCAAATATAGAATTAATTCAATCAAATAAAATGAGAAATATAATACTTATTTTCGAATTCGTTTGGTATTCGGTTAACTTTTTTTTTTTTTTTTTTTTGAAACTGACGCTGCCGATTGTATAACATCTCTAACTCATCTAGAAAAATTTTTAATCGGAGGATGGTACATACAATGTTTTTAACGAGGACTTTCATTCCTCGCTGGTGTAAACGTGAACATCGTACCGTGTAGCTAGTATCCAGCAACACAATGATCTGTAAAAGACATTTGTCAGTTCAATCGAGTTAAGCATGGGCTCTATGAAACATAAGCGAGCACGTGGCTGAGACTACTTCTGTTTCGGAAAGATTCACAGATCCTTGATTCCGCGGTTACGGTCTCCAAGAAGCAGGAAGGGGGGTTAGTTTGACAATTCACTGGAAAGATTCGCTGGTCATATAAGAGCAATAGCATTAAACTACTTTTTAAACAAGATGATTCAGCAACATATTGGCAAGCTAATGTCTAAAATTTTACTATCCGACATATAAGTATATTGAAATCAAACGCCATGCGTAAAAAATATAAAGTAACGGGTAAAATATGTAAATGGTAAAAATATGTACTACATATTATACCATAAAGGGTAAAAAATAAATAAAAACGCTTCTAACTCCTTCACTATGACCGGGAGTGGTAGCTGATATAACTGCAGCGCCTCTGACCGGGAGGTCCTAGGTTCGAGTCCTGACGGCGGCAGGATTTTCGACACTACCTTTTCAGCTAGGTCGAATTCAGTCGCTGTCTGGTGGAGAATTCTAGCGGCCGGATGCCCTGATCGGTAGTTTTCCGTGATTTCTCCGATCAACACCAGACGAATGCCGGAGCAGTACCGCGCGCGATCTTTCCTTCATCTTCCTTGTCCTATCATCTCCCCTTATACATACACACTTACACTCACATGCACTACACTACCACATATTCCGGGAGACCGGTCGGAAGCTTAGAGCTTATCCCGGCTGGGGCGGTGCCCTGCTGATGGGAGAGTCCTGGTTAGGGGGAAACCCCGCTAGCCGACGGTAGGTCGGCGCCGGATCACGCCATCCAGCGGGGGAAGATCACTGCCATCTCTCGAGATAAAATATGCACTACGGGACTAATGACCAAAGCAGACTCGACTAAAACATGCACTTACGGCACTAATGACCAAAGCAGTTGACGCGCCCGGAAACACAATCCCCGGAAAAAATCAATCAATCAATCCTTCACTATGGCTTATTAACTCTCAAAAAATATTGAATGTAGTCTTCTCATTCCGGTAAAAATATGTATTTACATCAAAATCCCGCATTTATCTCTTTGTCTACTAACAAACTCGACTCGTACGTGAAACACCTGTTTCTTGCCTTTGTTACGTAAACTACTATTTGAACACACCGTGCGCGAAACGCAATGCGTCAAGTAAAGGAATATAAATTTTATTTTACCTTCCTTGAACAAAAGTAAATGGATTCCCGTCAGTATCGTAACATTATTGTTTGTAGATAATAAACAAAGACGTCCAGTCGAAAGACAATTGCGAATCGTTACAGATGTTTCGCATACGCTTTGCTATGTTTCGCACACTGTGAAAAAATTAGCTGTTTCGCACACGAAAAACAAGCACAAGAAATTGCATTTCGCGCATGGCTTGTTAATAGTAATTTATGAAACAATGATTTAATGATGGGTATTAATACACGAGTGTGATATTACGATACGAGCAAGGTACGAGCGCGTAAATTTCACACAAGTGTATTAATTACCATTCATACGGTACTTTTTCTACGACTTTTATAAGTTAAACTTTTACATTTAACCGTTTCTTAACAGTTGACATATAGGATTCACCCAAGGCCACATCACCCTACCCTCGCATGCTGCCGCAGGTGGCTGTGGTTACCAGTCCGCCTGCGAGGGAGTACTGCGCTAGTCAAATAGAATCAAAGTAAAATTACGTTCCAATTTATTTTAAATAATATTCCCCGAAAAAAAATTACTAGTAATTGTGCAACTGGTTGCAGCCAACAAATGACAGCATTATACAATGGAAGTAGAAAAAATGCATTATTTGTATAATTTTCTTTCGATCTTCGCTACTTCTATCGACGACTGAACACCCCGCCACTGATGTAGTGTAGTCTGAATGAAGTTAACCAGAAAAAATATGACGAGTAATAAGGTAAAGTATTTAAAGGACTCCACATCTGCTTGAATACCTACGGTTGTGTACATGTCCTGTAAGAAGTTGGCGCTATTGTTTCTTAATTGTACGATAATTTTCTTTTTGCTCTCCTCCTACCGTCTCCTTCTCCTTTACACCTCTAATCCCACCTCCTCAACCTCGCCCGCCTCGTCTTCTCCATTGGTTCTTCTTACCCTCCTTTCGCTTACGCATTCTCTTGTACTCCTCCTCGATGTCCTTCATCTGCTTTGTCTTCATTTTCTTTTTCAAAATTTGTAACCTAACCTAGGCGACCTTTATGTTTGTCCTCACCCCCAGCTTCCTGAGCTCCTCCTGGCGCAGGCGCTCCACCTCCTTCTGGTACTCGGGCGACCAGGGCAGGTCGGGCTCGTAGGCGCGCGCGTCCAGCCACAGGCCGGCGCCGCAGTTCTCCGCCACGCCCTCGCCGAAGCGGTTGACGTGGTGCCAGCGCCTGCACTGTGGCGACGGCGCGGTGCGCGCGGCGCGGGCGGCGGCGCAGCCGGGCACGCGCGGGGCGGCGGCCAGCACGGTGGCGGCGACGGGCGTGCGCGGGGGCGGCTGCGAGGCCGAGCGCGCCGCCGGCGGGGCGTCCCGCTCCTCGCTGCGCCCGCTCCTCGCTGCGGCCCCGCGCTGCGGCTCCGACGCGCCGCCCCCGCCCAGCGTCCTGCACACGCCACCCAAAGAGCACGATAAATGGCTGCCCTGCGTGGGAGGAGGACGCGGAAGGCGCATTCCTGAGAGATGAGTAACTTAGGCGCCTCAGCGCTCGGGGTGCAGATATTTTTAGACCAGGTGGGCGCCGGCGTTGCTTGGTCTGTCACGTGCTAGTATGGAAACCTCCCTTCCACGCTCAACGGTGGTCCCGCGGGGGTGAGCCGGCGAGTATACATTGAGCCGACTCGCTCACGCCGGCGTGTTTTGTTCTTGGAAACCACGCACTTGGCGTAAAATCCACGCCCAGGCTGGAGCGTATTTGTGCGTTGCACGGGTGACGAAAGTCACAGGAGTAGCGCGGTAGGAGCGTGCACTCGAGGCGGGGCCTCACTAGAATATGTGGTGTATCCACAGGACCGCACGATCGCTGCTGGCGGTCGGGGGACACCGGAAAGTATATGTACGAAGCAGTTTCATTTAATTATTCGTACATTTTTGTAAATAAAACTTGTATATAGTTCTTAATGTCTGTTTAACATCTACGACGCCACAGCCCTGAATGTTAACCAACTCCTTATGTACATACCTTCTGCAGAATATGTTCTGACGCCGTCAAGGTGATTTCGTACATCTGCCGAATACCTCTGCATAATGGGTTGCCTGGCATTCAGGGGAAATATCACACGTGTAACTTCTTGGTATGAAATATCCCACAATAAGTTCAATAGCAAAAGGTTTATTTTTGATCCCTCGACATACCGTAGCAATTTATAACATTTATTCTGAGTTACCCAAGTGTTCCACCCTCTTAAAACATTCAAGTGTTCAACTCTCCTCTCTTATTGTTATATGTAAAATAAAGATATAGATTAACGCATTTAGAATCACTTCAAAATGAGTGGGTGAATATCCATTCCAGGAACTAGAATTTCTTAGATCATAAGTCCCTAAATTATAGAACTTGTAACGCGAATGGTGGCTGTTCCCGCTGAAACATTACCTCTAGCACCGAACTACACATCAGTTTGCGGATACTCCCCTCTTAGGTATCTTCCCCAGCGGAGTGCAGCCAGAGCCGGGACAAGCTGTAAGATTTCAACGGGTAAAGGGAAAATTAGAACTGAAGGGTTTCCCACGAATATTGTTTATGTAGTTCCGCACATTCCTTTCCGAGGCCTCCAAGCGAAGCCGTCAGCTCTAATGTTCTGATTCGTAAATTCCTCGCCGCTCGACCCGTGTTGCTCGTGGTTGAAACGCTCGAGCGAGCACCACTCGGCTGTGCACTCTCGCTTTGCTAGTCTATGTATGCAGCGCCCACCTAAGCAATTGGATCCAGGGCCTGCGCGTCGTGACCGTCTCGGACGACTCCCGGGGCAGCAGCGCGCTGGCCTCCTCGAAGCGGCCGCCCAGGAACAGGTGGCGGTCGTCCCAGCAGCGCCTGCGGCCAGCGCCTCCGCCTCTCAGGCCACTGCGAGGGCAACTCGTACACGGGTCTAACTTAATCACTTTCGGCCAAAGGACATGTGGGAACCTTACTTTAATAAAGTTGCACACGTGATATTTGTCCTTGATTTGTACGCAACTCATTATGCAGCTGGTCACGTTTTTAGACAAAGATAATTCGTGGACCTGCCGATTACTTGTGCTAATGAGTTGCTTACATATCATTGGAAATGTCTCCCGTGTTATTTCAGGATATGAAATTTATCACTATACGTCCCTTGGCAAAAAGGGATCATTTTCAACCATCCTACATGGCTTAGAAGTTTGTATTATTTACCCTGAATCATCCGGTATAAACACCAGCCGCTGTTTACGCCCCGTAGGGGGAACTTATTTTCCAAACAGGGCCCAGCCAGAGTAGGCCCTAAAGGGAACTTGGAACCCCCCGCCGGGATGGCCATTTTTCTGGGTGGGATTCGTGTTGTTAGTGCTAAGTTGGGCTCAGTGAGGCTGATTGGGGGTACGTTTTCCCTCGGAACTGAGCAGCCCTAGAATCCCCCAGTTAGCCTCTGAATCCCTTGTGGCAGTGCCCCCTACTCTGAGGGAAATAGGGGACTTCTCCCAACTCATGAGAGTTGCATATGATTCCGGTTTCAACGGACAGAGTACGAGTAAGATTCGAGAAGGAAAAGCGGTCCCATCCAGGTTATGTATAGATGTCTTTCATTGCGCTCTGGCAAAAATCGCTGCCGGCGGCCGGGGTGAGACGCCCCCAGCAGGCGGAGAGATAAAAAGGGGCCGCCAGCCGGCGACCGTGAGTCCAGCTCTGCCCAGTCCGGCAGTGAGCAGTTGCAGGGATCGCGCCAGGAGAGCGCGCAGTCACTACGGCTTTATCCGGTATCGAGGGCCGCACGGACAGACGCGTTTTCAGGCCGGGGAAACGATCGTTTCAAGAATGGTTTGATTTGGCTCGTGGCAGGACGTTTAATTTTGTACTGTGCCTTTTCTTTGTATGCATAAAGAGAAATAAACTGTATTTTAATTTGGCTTTGAAAACTGATTTTCTGAGGACGTAACAGAATGCTCCTCGTATTTGTCGTTTTTCGATCACTTTGTTTTTGCTATAGGAAAGTAGGAAATATATTTCAAAAAATGCCTATCCCGTCATTCTTCAACGTTTAATTTTAGGATAATGTTAGGTGAAAATAGGACAAGCAAAATTGATTTTCAACACACGAAAGTCCTTGAATTATGCTGATGAGACTCACACTCACTTCAGCAACGTGATGTGTGATATACGATGATAATCGAAATTAGATAACAACTAACTACAGTGTGATTCAACAATCTCCGGTCTTTCAATATTTTTACTTTTTCGCTACCGTTTACGCAGTAGAGAGAAAGTTATATAATGCTGAGCGAAAAAAAAACCGCGAATTTTCGGCAGAAAAACTCTTATTACAGGGCTCTGGTAACAAAAAAATGGATAAATCCAGTTGCTAAATTTAAAAACAAATCGTCTAACACGTGGTGTAGCCATCCATGTTTTGTGGGTCCTTGAAAGCGAGAAATCCGAATGACGGCAAAACATGTCCGTCCGTCCGTCCGTCCGACTGTCTGTGAACAACACTAGCGGCTAAACCGTTCAGGCGATTTTCTCCAAAATTGATATTCCCCAATCAATCTGGCCGATGTCACGGCTCCTTGAATTTGAAACCGAAATTTTAATTTTCGGTAGTACTTTACATGAAGCCCCTGGGACATTTTCAAAATTTTCGAAAAAAAAACGGTCGCATCAATTTCAATTAAACTTTGTTGTTGGATAGTGTGAAAGACGTTTAAGTGTATAGTGTAGGTCTCATTTCCGTTAACGGATTTTTTTTGGAAATTCCGAAAATTCAAAATTTTTTGGCGTCTTCCTACAACTACAATTATGAAGATAGATTTTTCTATTGATGAAACCTGTTCCTTAAAGACAGATTTTGAAATAAGGTCACGTATAAGTTTTCTAAAATATGAGTACTCTTCACATGATTTTACGTGAAAATACGTGCTTCTTAGCAGCACTAGTTGTATTTAATAATAATGCAGTAAAAATCATATTATAAAAAAACCTATACAACCTATGCCTTAAGAAATAAGACTGTTTATGAAATCCGAAGTATGTTCTTACTTCATTTACAATAGCCTGGGTTGTAGATATGCTTAAAACTTTATTTTTAAAAGAATTGGGGTGTAGATATGCTTCAAAACTTTAATATTTCTGTGGTACAAGCTTTCATCTGAGCTCATAAAAATTTTAATCCTCAGTTACTATCACCATTCTACAGCTCGTTCCAGGTGTGTTCCATTTTCTTAAACTGTCAGAGAATCTCGCGGTCCGACCCTAAGGATCGGTGAGGGAAAAGGATCGATTGATTGATTGTTTCAGAGCACGTCAACTGATATGGTCATTAGTTCCGTTAGTATAGTGAACGTTTTATCCCGGGAAGTGGCAGTGTTCCTACCCCGCTGGATGTGGAGGTCTGGCGCCGACCAGCACGTCGGCTTGCTGGTGATTTCCCTCTGCATGTACCTTCCATAACGGAACACCGCTCCATCCGGGCCAAGTTATAAGCTCTAAACTGGTCTCCGACAGGTATGGTAGGGCACGTGTGTTTGGTATTAAGTGGAGAGGATAGGACTAGGAAGAGGAAGGAAAGATTGCGCAGTTCGTGGTCCGTTTGTTAGGGCACTGCTTCGGTATTCCCCTTGTCTTGATCGGAGAAACCACGGAAAACGAACGATGAGAGCAGTCGGCTAATTCTCCTCCCAGACAGTGTTTGAATTTGATCCACGTTCCAAGCTAGTGACGAAAATTCCCCACCGTATAGGGAATCAAACACTACACCCACCCACTCCACCCCCACCGATCAGAGTCGCTGCATAGACAGTGGTAATATTGCCACCCATCTAACTCTGTCGGTTGGGAAAGGAAGTAGAAGTGCGGATTGCGGAAGGAACGGTCGAGTATGACATTAGTTTACGTAGTTGACCTCCACTGCACCGGGATCAATTGTTTGGATGAAAGGATCCATCAGAACACTTCTTAACTGCTGTCAAAAATCTACCACAACTGAGTGTTTAAATTAGGATCCTCCGGTCTACGAAACTGCAGTACCGAACTAACTATTAATGTGAACGTTCCTGGTGTTATTCTCTACAGTAAAACAAAATTAGTCCTACTCTAATTATGCATTATCAAATGATCAATGTAGTCACCATGGCCACATATACTTATTAACATACATTTACTGATATTTTATGTTTGTTGATTTGTATCAGCAAAATATTATCAGGTGTAAGTAATATCAGACCATTCCTACTTTCATCTCAAATTTCTACGAACACTTACGCGCTTTCACCTGTATTGAAATGCATTATCGGTCTGCACTTGAGGTGACTCAGAACAGACCCGACAGAACGTGCTTTGTTTCATGAGAAAAGTGTCGCCAGCGTTTTGCAGCCGCATTCCTATTTCTGATTAACAGGTGGGAGGCAGATAAGATGTGATGCCGCGAATTCACATTCCTGGCGAGATGAATCATTGCTCATGAGATAAGAGAGATAACCAGTGACCGAAGCATTGCGTAGCAACGAATGGCCAGTTCCTAACAGTTTTCTAAAGGAATGTTTCCTGGGGTGAGCGAAACTTTTGGAGTTTGGTAATTTTTTAGGTCTTAATGTACTTCAACACAAATTAAATAATTAAAGTAATTCAACACGAATAAATCGAATTAAACATGCCATGACCCAGTAATTGTCTCTCCGTTTTAGAGGAAGTTTTTTCTATATTTAGTAACTAGATTTATCCAGGTTTTTGTTGCCAGAGCTCGGCAATAAGAGTTTTTGTGTCGAAAATTCGCCGCTTACCAGTACACGATAACAGCACATTCTCTTCTTACGTTAGTAAGCGCGACAAAGTAAAACGTGAATAAATCTTGTCCCTATATATAGGAAATTACTCCTCTCACTCGTTGTGCAGTCAGAATCTATATTTTGTGTGTCATTGATACCGAAAAATCGAGAGGTTGCAATACATCTGACTGTCCTTCTTTCGGTATCTTCGTTCGTCTGTCCATTTGGTTTCCCAGACGTGTTTTGGGCCCACCAATATGGCGGAATGGCTTCACTGTCTGAACACGGAAGAGGTTGGTAACGGCGCCTCCATGTATTCATTGCTCCATGATAATAACCATGGAGCTCCATGGTCATAATCACGGTGTAAAATATATAGGTGTGTTCACTCCCAGTCTGGTTGCACGTTCGCGTGGTCCCTAGATGGCCAATTCGCGACAAAAAATAATTTACTACCACAAATTATGAATAGAAACCTACTCTTACTCGCCATTATTGCCAATGCATTGCAATATCGTGATTAATCGAATATCAATGGGTGGAGCAAAAATGACATCAGCTTTGGAAGTATCGGCGAGAGATAAAAAGTGCGTTTACTTCAGATTTACAGTTAATCATTGGAATTAAGAATGGTATTCTTGACGTTAAATCGCAAACAAGAAAGAGAAAACGTATGTTATACTTGCGTACGTTTAAACGCTTTATTGTATTTTCTTCAGAGATAAAAAAACATTAATACTATATTAAAATTTTCATTTTGTTTTCACAACAACAAATTACAACCATTCTAATTCGATCTTCATCAAACGCACATTAAACATACGTTTTTTCTTTTGACTTAACTTTGAGAATATAATTTCTAAATAATTTAAAAGGAGGACAAGAAACCTGAATTGTTTATCGTTATGATCCAAATCACTTGAGATCAGAAAACGGCTTCATTTTTATATCTGATGAAAATAAGAAACATCCTCTTGAAAAGGGTGCATAAGATATTATTAAGAAGGAAATAATTCACAAAGTTTAAATGAATAATCTCATAATTATCACAATTACAGAAACATTAACACTAATCGTCTGCAGTGACAAAAATGCTGCTGGACAAAACCAAGTCCATTTTTTTCCAAAACGCAGCACGCACACTACTCAGGAATAATAAATAAAATGATCTCGTATAACGTTGTAATAAATTAAGTATTTTAACAATAACAGTTTGCGCGAATATTGCAGTAACATCGTGTTCTGTATATGGATACCAGTTCCACAGTTCTTTACACATTAAGAATTTCAAAAAAGCTTCTGCCATGTAACATAACACGTGAATACTAAATATTGAATGGCGGGAGGACTTTGCCCTTGAGCCTTGAAGTTGCAGACATTAGTCGTAACTCACATGTCGCGCAGACATTCATGTTTAACGCTTGCGTGGCTCACCGCGTATTCAGACGGCATGTGCAGTATGAGAATGGGCGCAAAAACAGAATCAAGTATTTGCATTTTTCAGTTAATATCGAAACGGTTTTCATTCTTTTTTTCCACTTCTTCTTCTTCTTCCGAGGTCCTGGGTATTGAACGAAACCATCGATACCTCTCGTAGGACCAAAGTCTGCATCTTTTTTCATTCATTTTCTGCGCGCATTGGAAATTATTGATACAAAATAATATATAACGAGAACAATGGTGCGAAAATATGGAATTATTATGGACAGTAGGTGAAACAATCTTAAAATTCACAACTTACTAGGAAATATGAAGAGAAACGTGTGATGTCGCCGGAAGCTTTGAAAAAAGTAGACTATACGTAAAATTTCGAAATCAGATTGTATTATATTAAGAAATATTAACCAAACAATTATTAATAAAATAAAGCAAATTAAAAATTTGTCAAATGTGTTGTATTGGATCATTTCAAATATCTAGAGATTGGAGGTTACGTTGTTGGAAGTTACTCACCCGAGAGCTGTAAGCCGACCAGTTTGGATACATCACCTCTCTTCCTCATGATATCCTCAAGAATCCTGACTAAATGTTTGCAATATAGCACAGGAAAATAAATTGCCAAAAATTATTATCTTAAGGAACGAACACACATTTTTCAACTAATATCCATTCCAAAACTCTTAAAGTACAAACAATTGATAATTGAGAAAGTGGAAATTGAAAATTTTTTTTATTTAATGTTTATTTACTTTACGTCAAAAACAGTTAAAAACTGTGTGTGACATGCTATAGGATAAGTGAATTCTGTGCACGTTTTCAAAATTCTGTGATCCCTTCCCTAAACCATAAACTACTTGAATTCTGAATACAGAAAGAAAATGAGCGTATTTTGCGAGGATTGTTAACAAAATATTCGCTCCGATGTAATAAAATATATTTTCAAGGGTAAATCAGCAATAAATTTGGGCTCTTATCCCCCATCATGTCAACCGCTGAAACACATAATACCAAATTTGAAGTACTCTGGCAGAGCCACAAATTCTGTTTGCCATGGCCGCCTGAATACAGATACGCCTCTTTTACTGGTTATAATTGTATGCGGTGCATTACGTTTTTAAAATAAGGTGAACACTGGATTTTTTCCATATTTCCCTACAACATACTACATGTACAGATCTTCGTAAATTC
The DNA here is from genome assembly GCA_011170035.1 of Teleogryllus occipitalis. NCBI lineage: Eukaryota > Metazoa > Arthropoda > Insecta > Orthoptera > Gryllidae > Teleogryllus > Teleogryllus occipitalis. The sequence continues at coordinate 66,039 of BLKR01001422.1, forward strand.
CCAGTGTTCAGAGTGAATAGTGATTGTATTGTTTCAGAATGTGTAAACTTCATTCATTTCATTAGTCTTCGAGACTGAATACTGAACGCCATGGAACAATGTTATTCATTTTCGTTGTTTTTTTATTTACCATATAGTGAACATGTGAAACTTTTCTAACTTTTCTGCAACAATAACCAATATATCCCACAACATTTTTGCAATGCTTTCTTGCTGCGCGAAATTTTAAGATACCTCCCATTTCAAGCAGTTTTTCAACCATATTGATTCTTGTGGCTTGGATATTTTCTGCATAACTTGATTTAATTTTTAATTTTCAAATGATGCCATGCATTTATTTTGAAAAGTAATGTGACATACCAAAAATGACGGACATTTTATTTAGGCAATTAAAGGTCAAAATGTTGTAGATATTGCAAAAGACGTGGGTTTCTATGGTGCAGATACGCAGATGGCACCGTAGCAACGCGAAACAACAACGTGTTTGTTAGGAAGCAGGCGCAGGATACACCGTAGCAACGCGAAAAAACAATAGAAAAACACAGCGAGCTTTGAAGGGTGGACCAGATTGGGAATTAGGCCATTCCGACTCGTGTCGTGGTGGTGAGCGGATCACCTGCGCGTTTTTTCGTGAGGTTAATTATCTTATCGGGACTTTTGATATTTTGTGAGAGTGAACATTGAACTTGAACTTAGAATATTTCCGCATTAGATGTGTAACGGGAACTTGTAAATTTTGTGTTGTACCATTGCAAACTCAGACTTGTAATATTTTCATGAGTGAACTGGAATATTTTCGCGGTGAAGTTACAAGACTTGACTTAGAAATTTTACCAGTGAATTGTGAATTGCCAGGTTAGGTGATAGAAAATAATATTAGAAGGATATTATTCCGACTTGGAAAATGTAATCAGTTTGAAATAGGTGCTCACCTGAGGCGCAAGACAAAGAGTATAGGCAATGCATGTGAAGTGGTTGGAGGAAGTTTCGACTTCGTCGTTGATCATCGTGTACTTCAATAAGAAGGAAGATTGGTCTGCCATACGTGGCGATTTCGAGCGACGTGCGCGCGATGTGGCAAGAAAGGATAAAAGTTACAACGCTGTTATAGCAATAACGAGAAAAATGGTCATGTCCTAACGATAAATTGTAATAATCAATGATAGTTGATAACTTTGGCATGCATAATAAATTATAATTCATAGCTTGAAAGAAAGCTGATTCTCATTTGCCATTACGTGCAATCCAAAAGTAGATATTTTAGAATTATTTTCAGATTCCTCGCCACTCCGTATGGATGGCAGATTGAGTAATTGGTTGCGGAGTAAGTTGCAACAATTATTTCATAACCCGTCGACCGAGCTAGCGGGATTTACATTTATTTGTAATATATCCAAAGACAGTAATCGATAATCAGGAAATTCAAGTGTAACCTTTTCCTGGCGCCCAAATTATTTATAAATTCGGAAATTGGTTTACATTTATTATTTAGTAATTACGTTTCAGTAACTTGGAGTTATAATTGAGTACTAACACTAAGGGAGTAAAAGTTTCTGTTTGCCGCGCATTCCCACTAGTTAATTTGGACATGAACCTGATGCATTGTAGATGTCGCTTGCTCTGATATTTCACGACCGTGATGTATAGTTTGTGACAACCAATTATACTTGGGTTTTTCTAATGTGGCAGCTGAGGGTAGTATCTCCAAGATGGAATTCGGCACGACGTTTTGAGTCATTCTCAGTGCTGCCGCTAGAGTCGCTTGATCTGCAGCACTGCTAGATGCGGTCGCGATCATGCGACATGACCAAGAAAGACGCAAAAAGTCTTGCCGAATTCCATCTTGGAGAAACTACCTTCAGCAGCCACGTTAGAAAAAGCCAAGTATAATTTACGGTTCTTTGGAAAGCATTCGAATGAGTTGAATCGTTGAAGCGAAAGCCGAGATAAATTCTGACAGACATCTGTAATACCTAAAATCAACATTTCCTTGCAGTTATCTGCATATCTTAAGAACAGACTGGAGCTACACGACCAAAGAAATGTAGGTTGTGTGAGGCATTCAGTGATAAACATTTTAAATCGCACAATAGTCCACGGCCTTTAAAATTGTACAATTTACAGTAACGCATCTTTCAAATCGATATTCGATGAGTTCTATCCTTGGGCATATTCATGAGAGCTCGCATGCATCCCCGACTTCCTCCCTATATCACGAAAACTGAATAATTTGGAATATGGAAAGTAAATTACTTCAGTCCGAAAAAACCTAGATTACATAGTAATATATGCAATTTAATATAATAATATATAGGTAACCTTTTGCAAATTCAACAAACAATTTCCAACGAAAGCAGTCCATACATTCCATTTTAAATCCTGTCCAGTATAGGCCTAGCGTGAAAGGTATGGTTTTTAATTCCGCGAAATTTCTTATCAACAGTTATGTCTTGATTCAAATAATCGCCACGGATTTGTCGAAAAGATTCTATCTGTTCAAAGAAGAAAATAAAGTTGCCTGGAAAATTCCAGACTATTGATAAAATACAATTCCCCGGAATCTCTTAAGAATATCAGTCTTAGTATGTATCTATATAATGTTTTATTCTTTCAGATAGATTTGTTTAACACTTTAAAATACTCGTGTTTAAATATGGTTAGCAAAGTATTATAGATTGTCCAATTTAACACACAAACTTTGATAGCATATGTAAATATAAATTTAAATTGTTAATTACTCCTAATTTTTATAAATACTTTTAATGCTATTTTCATTCATTTCATTTTGTTTGTTTATTTACGTCAGAAACAGTAATTGTTTGTGACTTTTTGTAATAGGAAAAAATCATCATTTATTGATTTTGTGCATCCAAACATTTGATTGCAGAGCATGCAAACAAATGTGAGTGCAGAGCATGCAAACATTTGATTACGGAGCCTTATGGAGTATTGCTCTCTCTTTCTATCCAATACAATTTTATATAAGACTCTTTCTACCACAAGCTATGTTGCCAATTCACAAAGAAACTCGGGGTTATTCTGCTCCGCCATCCTGTTTGTAACACAAATATTTAACTTGTTTACTCAACGATAGCTTCAATTGTGTTAATCTTAGACAAATGAGTTTTTTACCAGTTATTCCCAGAACTTCTATGATGTGATGGTTATTTTGTAATTGAGTTTCACGGTTTAATTATAAAGAACTTAATTATAAATGATTGCCGAGTGTCTACTTCTACAGTTTGACGTCCTTAAATTTTCACCATGCGAGAAACCAACGCCTCCTACATTAGAAACCAACGCCTCCTACATCTATTGAAGGAGGCAGTGGAGAAACTTATTATTGAAGAAAAGCACTAACATCCAGTGGATGAAATGACAAGGGAAGTTCGAATTTTGATACTAGACCAACCACATTTCTGTGTGAATCATGGTTCTTGAGTTGGTAATAAAAACAGTCAGAGTGGATCAAAATAGTCAAATTCAGTTATAACTTATTTTAACATAAAATGCTTTCAATACAACTGATGACTGACTTACAGGAAGAAAAAAAATCAAGTCGCTAATCAACAAAATAGTTACCTAGTGTGAAATTATTAATTTTCATTACGCTTAGAACTTGTATTCTATTGAGAAATAAATTAATATGAACATTGATTCTCAATAAAAACAATATTCAGTGCGCTCGGAACGAACATCTCATGTCGTTCGATGCTTGCAAACATAATCTCATCCCTATACGGCTATTAAATTTAATTAAATCAAAACGAAATATGAGAAGATATTGGCAAGAAACACGTAGACAAGATATCAGAACTAAATTAAACAAACTATCGCGAATAGTGAAATTCCGATTAGACAAACTCAGATATTCCAAATTTCAACAATCCTTAAAACAAATAGACATAAATTCAGCCCATCTCTGGCCAACCGTCAGACGTATCACGGGAGAAAAAACCGAACCCCCCCCCCTAAAAATCAATAACACAAAAGCCTACTCAGATGAAGAAAAAACTGAAATACTAGCAGATTACTTAAGAGCACATTTTTCGACTCCATCCAATAGCAGTGCCAACCCACAATAAAAGTGCTATCCCAGAAAAAGACCCATCAGTTTAATACCCTCCATATCAAAAGTTTTTGAAAGATTGTTGCTCAGCAGACTTAATAAATACCTTTCAGAAACGAACGCAATCCCCGATGAACAATTCGGGTTTAGACCTAACCATTCATGCACGCACCAATTACTGAGACTAACGGAAAATATTGCCGAGAGTTTTCACCAAAAGAAGCATACAGTAGCAATTTTCTTAGACATTGCACAGGCATATGACAGGATCTGGCACGCAGGACTAATGTATAAATTATGTAGTCTGGGAGTCCCTGATTACATCCAAAAAATAATCAATAGCGTTCTTTCAAACAGAAATTTCATACTAAAAGTCAATGAAACATTATCAACCCCTCGGAACATATCAGCAGGATTACCACAGGGATCAGTACTCTCTCCAACTTTATTTAACATTTATACCTCAGATATCCCACGAATGCCAGATACCAAATTAGCTCTCTTCCCTGATGACACAGCCTTATTCACTGCTCACAAAGACATTCTCATAGCCCAAGATCGAATACAAAATAACCTTGATGAATTAATATCGTGGACAGATCAGTGGAGAATAAAAATCAATCCAGAAAAATGCTAAGCCAAAATATTCACACTCCGTAGACCAAAAACTCCCCCCAACTTAACAATCAACTGCAGCCCAATTCAATGGAATAATGGTCCAATTAAATATCTTGATGTGCTTTTCGATAAAAGATTAACGTGGAAACCCCACATCCATGCACTAGTAAATAAAGCCCAAGGGAAAATATCAAAATTATACCCACTTATAAACAGAAAATCCTCATTAAAAATTGAATGTCAGCTGACTATATTTAAATCAATCATTTTACCTACCTTAACATATGCTTGTCCTGTTTGGGGAAGCGCAGCACCCTCATCAATAGAGAAACTTCAGACGGTACAAAACAAATGTCTTAGAAAAATCATACAAGCACCGTGGTTTATACCCAATACCCAGATCCATAGGGAACTACGTATGGATTTAATAAAAAATCACATCGCTTCAGTTTCAAAAATTTTCTATACTACACTTAACACCTCTCACTTAACAAATAAATTCAACCTAGGACGAAATGCTATCCAACCTTGCCGAATCCAATCCAAATTCCCAAAAGACAAGTTTCGCCCCCCATAAGAATATATATATATATATATATATATATATATATATATATATATATATATATTAAAAAGTCAAATAGATAGCCTAATACCAAGTCCATCCAAAATCAAACACCTAACAAACGGAGCAGCGATATAAAGCTCAAAAAGTCAAGGATACCCATTCCTAATCATCATAATATTCATGTATTCAAGTCCTTGAAAGGCCTCACGGCCGAACAAGAAGAAAATAAATGAAAAAAAATGTCGTTCGGTGATCTTTAATGAAAAGGGAGGTGATTAGCACTACAAATTTAAGACACTGAGAGCCACATACGCACAGAAATCTACTGTGCTTGGAACTCTTGTGTACACTGATCAATGTTGGGAATGTTTGGCACTCTCGCTTCCAAAACACCGGATGTCGCGCGAAAGGGGAGCTCTCTTCCCACGGACGACTGACATCGACATCTGAGGGTTTCGCCAGATGTTTGTGAGAGTCAAGGTCACAGACGACAAAGATATTTTTCCTACTTTTTTTACAGTCAAATCTGTCCAATCGATCTAATCTGACCGATCGATCCTTCCAATCTGTCCAATCGATCGGGCCAAAAATTTCCGGTTTAGCGAGGTTTCCGTTTTATGCAAGTTTGTTCATTTTATGACTTGTGATACTGACGTTCCTGCCCTTAGAGTAGTAAATTGCACGATTTTATAACAATTATCAAAATACATTAACATATAACGTATTTATGGAAGAAATCATCTTTAAATAAATATTAAAAACTTCATTTACTACTTTTGAGTTGCAAAATACACACCTTGGCTGTAATCGGACTGTTCGCTGATTTTCAACGCACAATGCGTCACAACCCAGAACTATGACTTTCTGATATCTCGCATGGCGTTGAGCAATGCATATCTGGTCGATGGGGTTATGATTTTCAACAAGGGGCAGGGAGACACGTAATGGAAGCCATACTCGCCACGAATAAATCCCGTGTCACAAGGGGAGAGAATTAAAGCAAACTTGCAGATGCATTCAGTTAATTAACATTCGTCTCTGTCAATTGCATTAAATTAATAGGAATTTCGCTTTATGACGATTCTTTTCCTGCAGAACATGAAAAACCGTTCCGTTCCCACGTTGGAGAGATTGCGTTTTATTCTGTGTAAACTGCCATTTAACTTCACGGGCTGGATACGTCTTCCTGTTAAGGCAGGTTTCCGACTTGTACATGTTCCGGTTTAGACAGATTTTACTGTAATAAACAAGACTGGATTTCGACAGGGGACTCTACATTTCTTCAGATTTTTACGTACCACTTACAAGCCTGAAGAAAGTTAGCTACCACTTGAACGAAAAACTTGAATAAAAAAAGACGTTGAATGCTTAAAAAATGTTGCTTTGCTTAATGAGATGTGGGATTGGAGAGTAATGCATGTTAAAATCGAGTTATTTTGATGAATATAAAAATAGGGGTATCAACAATGATAATAGACAAAATGTGTATTCCATAAGAATTAGAGGTCATTGTTACTTGGAACATTGTTGTAACGCCGCACTGATACAAAAAGGCGATGATGGCGTTAACAGGCTTGATGGCCTAACATATCAAGGTCGACATTGCGTAAAATCTTGAAGGATATCGGTTTTGTTTACGAAAGAAGAGGAAAGATGGCAAAGTTAATGGAAAGAGACGACATTATTTGCTAGAGACACAAATATTTGAGAGGCATTAGAATTCGGCCATTCATTATAGGAAACCTTAAAAAATCTTACAATGTAAAGGATTGTTTCTAATATTTAATTAAGGAATACTCTATAGAAATGTTTTGAAACTTGTATATTACAATAATTAATTGTATTCGGATTATTCGTGCATGTGTTAATTCGTGCATTCGTGCATGTCCTTATCGCCAGGACAGGCGACGCGTGGAGAATTCTGCGCTTTGACAAGCAGCACGTAAGGATACATTTGAATTCTAATTGATGGAAAAACACTGCATGCAATGGTTCATATCACATTGAAATTTATTTTTATGGATTTTGAAAGATGTTAAACACGCTGGTAAAATTTCATGTCAATCTGAGTATCAGCACGGAGAATGTTGCGCGTAAGTGCTGTGTGAGAAGTGGCAACGCTGTCCTCCATAAGCACTGTACTGCAATCACATCCTTGAACGCTCCAAAGGGACCATGTCAGCATTCAATTAAGGGAAAAGACGAAAACTCCCGATCAAGGTGCTGTTGTTGATCCATTGTTTATGAAAATTCCTTTTAAAGAAAATGAGCTAATTATATAAAAGTGCCACGTTGCGTTTCCACATAGTTTGCTCCCAAAAAGGCTTCCTTGAATACGGACATCAGGAGAACAAATGAACACGTTATTTTCCCAAATCCAGTATGATTTTGCATAGTGCAGATGAAAATGCTAATTGTGGTAATGCCGCTGTTCTGGATGTAGTGTGTATCGCAAAAAATCAGCGATGGACATAAAAGGGAAATAGGAGAACCGGAATAGGGTCTAGTAAATCTATTTGAAAGAGAGAGAGAGTCACAGTCTTATGATATTCAGTGCAATATTTTTAGTGTCCTAATAACCGCGTCTGGGAGTTAAAGAGTTAAACGGAGGATTTTCGTTAATAAGTTGTTTTTATTAACCAGAGAACTTTCCTAGTAAATTAATGCCAGTACGCATTTAACTGTTAACTGGTGACGAGCCTTCAAACTTCTGTTACCGGTGACGCGCGGTCTGTGAGACCCCAAAAGTTTTAAACAAATTGTTTTCGGTGTTCCATTTCATGTTAACTTCCAATTTTTTTCACATTAACAATCGTATAATGAACAAGGAAATGAAATGGTTTGTTATTAACATGTAAAATAAAAATAATATTATTTCTTCTCGCCGAGTGAATTTCTGGTAACAATTCGTTCCATACTGTTTCTTCATATCTAAAAACACGTAGAATGGTTTGAAATATTATTCAGTACATTAAAACACCTTCATTTAAATACGATAAAGCATTGTTACACGAAAACTATCCATTAATAAAAAAATGTGCAATGCATATTTCTACTGTTTTATTGAACACTCGTTCAACCATTTGTTTCTGTTTTATTCCTGGAAATTCTCATCTCTTGTCAAAAATTATAATATTCATCTCATTTTCCCTCTTCATTTGCTTATATTTATTCTATTATGTATATTTCCCTTCTATTTCATCACCTCGTTCTTCAATCATTTCCTCTTTAGTATTCGCTCCGTGTTCACTTTCATACGCAAAATCACCGTCCACATTTCTGTCAATATCACTGGTGATTTTACCTTATGGATTGATTAACTATACCATCAAAAGTACAATTCTTGAGAAATACATTCTCAGATCATCCAGCACGTTCACACATATTCACTTTGGCAAGAAATGAACCACAACTGGGGATGTGCGGTCTGCGAGACCGCTCCGAATCTTCAACTGGCCCTCAAAGGCAAACGGCTGTCACTGGATCCACTGCCCCGCGTATAAGTGTAGTTTAGAGAGAGATAAGAAGGTACTATAAATCAAAACGTATTGCTACGTACTAGAACGGAGGTCTAAGCGTTTATTGTTTTTCAGCAGTCTCAGAGACCGTACGTCACCAGTTACATATTAAAAGACCCGCCCTCTCAAATTACTCTTCGATCAAACATTCATATACGTATTTTATTTTGCATACTAAAATCTATATTTTGCTTTTCTAGGGCATGTGGAGTGTGTGTGTGTGGAAATTGATAATTTTTGCCCATTTATTTGTGGAACTTTCCATAAAATAAACTTACCCCTGTAACATTTGCCTCTGATGCAGGCAACACAGCATGCATAGGTAGTGACAGAAAATGAAATCTTTTCGATTGCGTCAGAACTTTCCAAATACTAGTGTATGGAGAGTTATATCAGATTTCCCACTCCATGTTTACATCTTTCGATCCCCCCCACACACACACACACACACGCTCCAAGTGTAACATTTATTCTGTATTTATAGGTGGCTGACAAGTTTAAGTTTATGCGACGACATTGTGAATGGTGGGGCCATGCTTTAGCTAAAACTAGGTGATTTACTCATGTTCCCCGAATATTTATTTACCGCTTGTCACATTTCGCCTGTCCTGCCCACTCTGACCGCTCTGCCCACTTTTCCTGCCTCACCCGTCACCGCAGCCCCGCCTCCCCCTCCCACTTCAACAGCCGCGCGTCTCCCAACAACGTTCACCACTGTCGTCTACATTCATTGCGAATTTAATTAATTTTTTTACAAAAAGAGACCATCTTGATGTTCCATTTTTAATTGCAACCCACTCCATGTTTTTTCTCAGCCATTTAAAACTGTTCGTGTAAATTTTGAGAGCAATCGCTCTAATGGCTCAAAGCTTTTCGTGCATACGAACATAGAAACATACAAACATACATACGAATGTGCCAAAGTAAATGTTACGAATTTCTACAAGCGGAGAGGTCGAATACTACGACTCAGCAAATGAAATTGTTGTAAAAGTCACATTATGAAGTTACAATTTACAATTTTGCCCCAAACTGGCTTGCAACTCTGGGGTTTGATAGGTCACATCCTGACGTGTATTTAATGTGCATGCCAAATCCCAAAGCTAAATGAGTTTCCTATCAATCAGGAGCAAAAGTCATCGGCTAAACTTCAACGCACGAAATTTAAAACCACATTTTCATTGCAAAAGATTATCTTCGAACCCCTTCTTGCCCTAAATTGTTTGATTAAAAATTCCCGACACGTTAACTGCTAAAGTCATTAGTCCCGTATGTGTATTATCCGAATAAAAGAAGAATGTGGTTGACAGTTCCCGGTAACATGGTGACGTCAGCTCCGTAACCTAGGCAACAGCGAATCAGAAGTATCGCCATTTGCCCGATGTTGTCACGTTTGAACTGCGAAATGAATCGCGTATCCGGAGTACTGCAGTTTATCGGCTGAGCGTCGACGTTTGGGTGTAATTGGCGAAGGATGAGAAAATGTAAGTTCCTTATTTATTTTCTTTCTTTTACGTGTTACGATTTTTCTCAGCTGTTCGTCTTATTGTTCAAAGCACGTGGTAGAGCGCGCAGTACGCGGCAACGCCGCCCCCCTCCACACCGAACTGTCAACCACATTCTTCTTTTATTCGGAGTATAGTGTATGTTTTAGCGCGGTAGGTGATCTACCCCATGGGATGCCGAGATCCGGCGCCGACCTAACATCGACTTGAGGGGATTTTCTCCAACCAGGTATCTCCCAACAGCGGGAAACTAACCCAGCCGGGAAAAGCTGTAATCTCCCGCCTGGTCTCCCTTCAAGTGCGTTAGTGTAGTGATTTTAAACGTGTAAGTAAGGGGTGAGGACAGGACAAGGAAGATGTCGGTAAGATCGCGCGCGGTCCGTGGCCCGTTTGTTAGGATACTGCTCCGGCATTCGCCTGGTGTTGATCGGAGAAACCACAGAAAACTACCGATCAGAGCAGCCGGCCGCTAGAATTGTCCCCAGGACAGCGACTGAAGTTGACTTATCTTCGTAGCTAGTGTCTAAAATCCTGCCACCGTCGGGACTCGAATCCAAGGACCTCCCGGTCAGAGGCATTGCAGTGACATCAGTTTCCTGAGCCACCTTTGCCGGTTTCTTGCCCTAGAAGTTTGTAACATTTATTTTGAAACATTCCTAATGGTAGGCATGCGGGTGCGCGACGCGGACCTGGCCGTCACCTGCTGGGCGGAGCAGTAGCGCTCCCAGAGCTGCGCGCGCCCGTCCTCGGTGACGGTGACGCTGCTGGACACGACGTAGGGCGTGCTGGCGCTGGTGGAGCTGCACACGGACGTCTCGGAGCACGAGGAGGCGGCGGCGAGGCGGCCGCGCAGAAAGGCCACGCGCTCGCACCACAGCCGCCACAGCACCTGCCACGCACGCCACGCAGGGCTGGCAACTATTCACTCTCTCTTGGACGTAGATTAGAGAAAATTATGTAATGGTGCAAAAAGTCGATGTCGGGAAGGGAGATCCTGGGTAATTGATTGATTGATTTATTAGTGATTCCGGGCGCAACGGCCGAGGTCACCGGTGCCGTAAGTGTAGTGCATGTTTCATTCCTCTGAAGGTGGCTGTGGTCTTTCCCCGCTAGTGGGCGAGATCCGGCGCCGACTTACCATCGGCTAGCGGGGTTTTCTCCAACCAGGTACCTCCCAACAGCAGAACATCACCCCAGCCGGGACAAGCTCTAAGCCCCCGACCGGTCTCCCGGTTTGTGTGGTAGTGTAGTGCAGGTTAGTATAAAGGTTGAGGTTAGGTCTAGGAAGAAGAAGGAAAGATCGCGCGCCGTCCGTGGCTCCGTTTGTTAGAGTACTGCTGCGACATTCGGAGAAACCACGGAAAACTTCCGATCAGAGCAGCCGGCCTCTAGAATTCTCCTCCAGACAGGGTAAAGTGAGCGCTGCATGGAAGAGAGATAGAGAGAGAGAGAGAGAGAGAGAGAGAGAGAGAGAGAGAGAGAGAGAGAGAGAGAGAGAGAGAGAGCAGAGGAGGGAGTGCCGCACAAACTATGCTGGTTGAACCATCCTCCATCCACAGCTACGGTACAGAGTCGCAGCCTGAATCAACGTTCAAAAAGAACTAGGCAGGTGAGCTTTTGACCTTGTATTCCAAGAACAATCGAGACTACTCTGACGGACTTTTTTTATGCACAATCCTTTACTTTGCATTATTTTCAACTCTACAAAAATAATGGACCCTGATATATCTTTTCCATGATTTTATTTACGGTATGTTTTAGACTGTTATTACAGTAATATTAATTCAATTATCAATTGTATATTTCAAAGGACATGATCATGAAATGCTTGCACAACCACGAACAACAGCTTTTATTTTTTTAAATTCCGGGTTGAGGCTAAACTCCCCGGGCCAGGGATGCTAAACGAGCTGAATTCAAACCTCGTGACCCGGATATGCGCAGGGTCACTTCCTTTCCCCACCCCATTTTCCCTCTCAGGACAGGAGCGACAAGGAAACTAGAGGCGTGAGGTAGATTCACGGGGCTTCGTATTTCACCCCACCCCCATCAACTTAAACAGGACTCTTTTCTCCATTCAACAAAAAATAACTTAAGCGTTTCATTTGATTTAAAAGTAAATGCATTTATTTGTTCTGAAATTAAAAGAAAATCAATTCAATCGGGATCTGAGGCAAGTTGCCCCAGCGCCCCCCCCCCCAACTCATGGCGTTCCTGTCTGCGGGAGACCCGCCGTGTCGTGCTGAAATTGCGATTTCTGTTGGGATTCGATTGATTGAATAGTGGTTCCGGGCGCGTCAGTTGCTAAAGTCATTAGTCCCGTAAGTGTAGGGTATGCTTTTATCGCGGGAGATGGCGGTGATCTTCCCCGTATGGGTGGCGAGATCCGACGCAGACCTACGGTGGCTAGATGGGATTTTCCCCAAACAAGTATCTTCCACCACCGTGGCACCGCCCCAGCTGGGAGACAACCTCTATACTTCGATTTATTTAGAGCTGTTCCTGACGTAAATCGTCTGTTACGGTGTCATCCAATAGAAAGCTTAAACGTCACTACAGTGACGTCACTAGGGTGAGTTTATCCTTCCGATTGGATGACACCGTAACAGCTGATTTACGTCAGGAGCAGCTCTAAATTAATCCAAGTATAAGCTCCTTACTCCTCTCCCGGCATGTGTGGTAGTGTAGTGTATGAAAGTGCAAGTGTGTGAAGTAAGGGTGCGGCTACGTTAAAGCAGAGGAAGGAAATATCACGCGCGGTCTGTGGTCGGTTTTCTTAGAGTTCTGCTTCGGCATTCGCCTTGTGTTGATCGGAGAAATCACTGAAAACTACCGATCAGAGCATCATGCCACTAGAATTCGCCACTAGACAGCTGCTGAATTCGATCTAGCTGTCTTACTAGTGTCAAAAATCCTGCTACTGTCGGGACTCGAACCCTAGAACCCCCTGGTCAGAAGCACTGCGGTGACATCAGTTGATGGGCCTGAGCCAGTTTTGCCGGTTTAGGATTCCAGAAACGTTCGTGTTGTGTTCCTGAGAAGATTGTAATGAAAATCCTGCAACAAGTCCAGAAGAAAAGGAAGGAGAAACACTAGAAACATTAATTCCCTCGTGTACATTATCCAGTAGCTAGGAACACGTAAACATAAAAGAGTTCTTTCCCCGGAATACTGAAAGAAGAGTTTGAGGCAAGTGACTTCTCAATGACAATCAAGAACGAAAAAATTAGCCTGGATTAAACGAAAAATCAAAATAGAAATCAATATGGTTCCTCCTCGCGCCTCAGTGACTAACACGCGTTTATTTCTGATCTGACAATCAGTAAAATGTTGGTGCTGCTTATCGTTGTTTTTCTTTTCGTGCGGCTTATCGATGCGCACCCTAAAATAAGATGGGGGCAAGTACATTTCTGGTCCCCCTTTTCCATTCAACTAGTTTCTCACAAGTAACATTTTACTAGTAAATGAATAAAACATATTACGGACAATGAAATTATAACATTAATGATATTATCCGCGCACGTTTTCTTGAGCCTTCGTTTCGCTAGTTGCGAGAGGAGTGGGAAGTTTGCTTATTCTGACACAAGGAATATTATATCAAATTTGTAGCTCGTTTTCGATGCAAAATAGTTTCCATTTCACGGTAGCGAATATTTCTGGCTATCAGATTTTGTCTATGACGCTCGTTGCTATCATTTATTCTTAATTCAACTAAGTTTAGTAAAGGTGTCGGAGTAAATATTCCAGGACTCAAGGAAACGTGCGCGAGTAATACAATTAATAGATACAATTGATGTTATGTTGAAGTTTGTTTGTGTTTATGTTGTAGCTTGTACCTTTACAAATTCTCAAATGTCCAGGTTAAAAGAGGGGAAAATGAGGGATTGAACGTATTTACGGAAATAAAATAGTTTATTACGGGCTACAGGGCCCCTTTCAAAATTTTCAATGGCCTCCCGGCTCCCGCCCTCTGCGTATGTCTATGCTTATCGACGCTTATCAACGGTGAAACATAGTAAATCTTATGCCGTCTCTTCAATCCTGCTCTCGTTGCAGACATTCTTCGAAGCAAATTGGAGACCCAAGATTGTCAAAGGTTATGTCTCATGTGAGATTTCGCTTGGAGAACTCCTCGTTGTCACACCACGGATTAACCAATGCTCCAAAATTCATAGCAAAAATGTTAAGCTATTATTGAGAAGATTTTGGCAATGTTCTAGGAACTTCGTGTAAAGTGCACCCAAATAATTAAAAGATCCATTTCAAAATTCGCAGTACCTAAAAAATTCGCAGTATCTGAGTATAGTGTGGCGTCGTGCAACGCTTTCTAGCCAGTCGGGTCGGGAGAAACCGTTTCACTCCCTACAGGCCTAGTCCAGTGCCACTGCTCTAAAGCAGGCGAGCAACGCGTGGTGCGATGCTGTCGGACGCTGAGTCTCTTAACCACCGTTATTCATGGCCTGATGCCAAACCGGTCTTCGCCTGGAAGGCCGCGTGCTATGAGAGCACCGGAGATATCACTCAGTCTTTCGACTCTCGATATATCCCGCGTGGGCGCAGTCGACGCTGCGTTAAATACCCGTAGGGCTCACCCCCCCCCCCTCGTCGCTTTCATGCCGGCGGGCGTCACGAAGGCTCGACGACCAGCCTTTTTTCTAGGGGTCTTGCACTAGAAAAAAGGCTGGTCGTCGAGCCTTCGTGACGCCCGCCGGCATGAAAGCGACGAGGGGGGGGTGAGCCCTACGGGTATTTAACGCAGCGTCGACTGCGCCCACGCGGGATATATCGAGAGTCGAAAGACTGAGTGATATCTCCGGTGCTCTCATAGCACGCGGCCTTCCAGGCGAAGACCGGTTTGGCATCAGGCCATGAATAACGGTGGTTAAGAGACTCAGCGTCCGACAGCATCGCACCACGCGTTGCTCGCCTGCTTTAGAGCAGTGGCTCTCGACTAGGCGTAGAGACGGTCGCGGGGTTTTCGCGGCTAAGGAAAAAAAGGTTGCCAGGTATTTTTATTTAATGCTTGTAAATTTAACTTCTAAATTATTGTGTAAATATATGTAAATATTTTATCTTAGAAACAGTCGTCTGTGTTCTTAAATCTCAGCACGTCACAATAGTATACGTGTTGGTGAAAATCCTGTATGCCCTTTATGCCCTGATGTAGTTCACTAACCGACTGACAGACGGACGTTTTCTAGACTGATACCGACCGGTCACTGACACCAACTGAGGTTTGAAAAAACGTTTGACCGACAGTATTTTGAGAAAACAATGACGGTATCGGGGAACTCCGAAACGAGTATTTCCGTCCAAATCTCGACATCGTGTTTTGTTCAATTACATAACTTTCCGTACTACATAACCCAGTTGGTATACGAATTAGTGGTGCTACAAATGGCACAGAATTTCTCGTATTGTTTGTTTTCTTTGGTCTGAGCAAGCTATTCTGACTTGCCACATACTTTTGCAGACAGCCATCTATGGTCACCCAAAGTACATTTTTTTAAATATTCTCTCAATTTTTTCATTTCCTAAGCCGAAATATTACTTTAAGAATATTAAAGAAGAGTAAAACCACGTTCTAAAGAGCAATTTTCATTTAAAAATTTGGAGCCGTTTTTAAGAAAATGACGTTAAGCGTTATTGTAAAAGCGAAATTTCAAGCTATTTTTCACAGAAAACTTTTGAGTTTTCTAACACCTTCGTTAAAATAAAATAAAATTATTTGAAGTCATTTGAAGCACTTTAACTGACAAAAGCAACAGGGTTTACAAATAGCTGAAAATATGCATATTAACGGCGTGAGAGGTATTTCAAAAAATTACATTTCTCTGATTTTTGAAAAAACAAAAGAATACACCAAAATGAAAATTACGTCACATTAAACAGTGCAAATAGTTGTCAATCCGTTGGAAAAGATGAAGAAACAAATTTGAGCCATTTTTGAGTAAATAGCCTTTGAGCGTTTCTGAAAAAGCGGAAATTTTAGCTCAATTTCACAGAATACTGTTAAGTTTTCGAGAAACTTTATCAAACATTATTTAAAGCTCATGCACTCATAAATACAATTCTGATAACAAATCTCCGTTGATGTAAATACTAACAACACGAGAGACAAGTCAAAAAAATTGCAATTTTTGTAATTTTTGAAAACACAAAAGAATAGAGCAATATGGCGTTTATGTCGTCTTATAGATTACTTTTCGCCCTATCCCTGCTAAAAGTTTGAAGAAAAAATGTGGAGCATTTTTTGAGAAATTCTGGTTTTTGTTATTTTTTTAAATTGCAGATAATTCACTCAATATTGTGCAAAAACTGTTAAAAGTTTGGAAAATGCACATGACCTTAATGAAAGAACTAATAATGGACAACAAATTTATTTTTAAGGAAAAGTCTCTATCTTCAATATCATAGTTGTAAGAAATTGCCCAAAAAATTCACACTTTTGCAATTTTCGAAAATTCGGAGTTAACAGTGAAAAACAGACCTATGACACGTTTATATGTGTATTTCACTCTATTCTTACAAGAAATTTAAAGAAAACTAGTGAGAACCCGTCAAAATTTGACGGTGAGATCTGAGGTAAATGTAAAATACTGTACCCAGACTAATGTTCACAATATATTGCATTTTTTGGATCTTGAGGGTATACCGAAGATATTCTGTGATGAGTTCCCAAAATTTTGAACACGTATGGCCCATGACCAGGTGGCAATGCAATATCGGCACGAAAAATATAGCACTATTATACTGAAGGATATTATTTATAAAGTTTTTTTGATGAGTCATCATCTCTTATAAACAACTGTTTGATTTCTTCTGGCATATTGCTCGAAGGTATACTTATGACCTCACTATCACGACACGTACGCTGACTTTCTCTTTCCCTGAGTCCAGTTAATGTACGTTTGCGTCTTTTGGGGCGCGTGGACAACGATTCGGAATTCGACATAACCTGTAAACAACTTCACTAAAGTACAACCGAGCAAAACCCACTGTGCGAATGTTCTCTACAAAGTACACCACAGAAGCAAATACATGCAAACTCTCAACACCACAATGCAATTATTACACTGAAACAAAACCTCGACGAATTGTAAACAAATCTCAACAATCAAAACAAAACATCAGGCAACATGGACTCACATCTATGGACTCATGTATATCGATTTTGAAACTGCCACCCTTTGAAAGAAATCAATTGACTATTGATAAGCGTACTATTAAAGAATGAATTAATTAATTAATTTACATTGTAAATGTTGGTGAATCAACACAAACAATATCTTATAACACATCTAGGGATCATATTCTTTCATTTAAAAGAAAAAAATACAACAATCGGTTCAGTAGAAACTCTAAACGAAGCCATGGCAGAATACCTTATTTTTTTAAATATATAGATATTTGGAGCCATTTTCGAGAAAATTTTGAAAATGTCCAAAGGGCGTCATACAAAGTCCACCCAATAATTAATGAATGCTTTTCAAAATCGCAGTTTCGACTCGCGCAAAAACGACAGGGGTTTCTTCAATTTGGAAAAAATCTTATGCATGGTTTAGGCGTTAGTGTTTGTTCACATACACCGAACGGAAGGACGGAAAAACGGTTTTGAAAAAAGGAAAGAAAAAAAAATACTTTTTCGATTTCCAGGAGTTTTTCCGTGAAATCTCGAAATCGATTTTCAACATTACATAACTTCCTCTATACTACGTATATTACTCCGTATGCGAGATACGTACGTATACGAGAAAATAAAAATTACAAGTGTATCATTTGAAAAGAAACCTCTCTGAGTACAGATTTATGTTAACACATGAGCCATAAAGAGATTTTTCTGTTTTAAAACGTTTTATGTAATTAAGCACATGATTGTTGTCCGTGCGTTGTCTGTCGAAAACGGGAAGCTCAGATATTATACAGAGCAGACAATAGGAAATTCTGCTTGGAATAAAACCAAGACATTCATATTGTGCATACGCGTGGGCATTATATTCCATATAATATTCAATACTATACTATTTCAAAGGTCCCTAAATTTCTACTTCACCTTCGTAGTAAAAATTTTGCTTGATCGGGCAGAAGGAATTAATTAAAGGAAACGAAATTCTGATTCACACACGCAAAACACTTATTGATTTCTTCAGAATTATTTTCAGGTGATATCTTGCGTCACCTGATAACGATTGTGAAAATGCGTGTCTTATCTATGATAAGAGATTAAAGAGTGAAGTCTCTCAGATTATGGATTACAAAATGTTGTTTGACCTCACTGCTTTCACAATAGAAAAAAAGGTTTTTGTAAAAAGATATTTATTACATTATTTTCCCCTTGTGTACATTTACAGCTTGGATTCTGAAATGACTTGGCCTCTAGAACGTAAATTTCTCCAAATGATTCCCAACACTTCATTTTACTAATTTTGAAGTGTTCTTAAGTCCCCCTTTCATATTATTTATGATTTTGTTAGGACCCATAACATTCTTCACCCATCAATAAAGAGCAGAGAGAAGCTTTAGGAATTTAAATATTTAGGAGAAATCAAGTAAAGAATGAGAATCCAGTAGAGATAGTTTTAAAAATTTCACAAGGGCACCAAGTCATTAGAAAGTTGAACTCTAGAGAAAAGAAATATCCAGATCTACTAAGAAAATACTTTTTGACAGTATCACTGTGGTGTTTCAGGGATTAGATTGGTTTGGTTTTTTCGTGTTTCCGGACGCGTCAACTGCTTTGGTCATTAGTCCCGTTAGTGTAGTGCATGTTTTTTCTCGGGATATGGCTGTGATCTTTCCCCGCTGGATGACGAGATCCGGCGCCGACCTACCGTCGGCTAGTGGGGTTTCCCCCTAACCAGGACTCTCCCACCAGCGTGGCACCGCCCCAGCCGGGACAAGCTCTAAGCTCCCGACCGGTCTCCCGGAAGATACGGTAGTGTAGTGCATGTTAGTGTAAGTGTGTGTGTGTGAGGGGGGAGAGAATAGGACAAGGAAGAGGAAGGAAAGATCGCGCGCGGTCCGTGGCCCGTTCGGTAGGGTACTGCTCCGGCATTCGCCTAGTGTTGATCGGAGAAACCACGGAAAACTACCGATCAGAGCAGCCGGCCGCTAGAATTCTCCTCCAGACAGCGACTGAATTCGACCTAGCTAAAAAGCTAGTGTCGAAAATCTTGTCGCCGTCGGGACTCGAACCTAGGACCTAGGACCTCTCGGTCAGAGATGCTGCAGTGACATCAGTTGATGCACTGAGCTACCGCTCCCGGTCAGGGATTAGAAACATGGGAACTGACAAGAAAGAAATACATCAAGGGTCCTGCAATTGGTTTTATGTGCCTTATAAAGAGGCTAAAATGAAAATTAAAAAATAAGGCATTTTTTAAAAGAATACAGATAGAAAAACCAATGGTTTGGTCACTTAAAAGGTTTTGTTAGGAGAGATGTCCCAGAAAAGCTTTGTGAGAGGTTTCCATTAAATAAAAGAAAGAGGAATATCAATAGAAGAATGGCTGAAGTAAGTTTCTCAGGACATGAAAAGAAGAGGCTTTGAAGAAGAGGACTGAAATGATGGAACTCTTTGGAGATCAGAATGCAAGAAATAGCCGCAGGCAGGAGCTGTTAAAAAGAAACTTACACAAAGAACATTCAGAGCCCAAATAACATTCCCTTCACAAATTTTTAATTATTAATGATACTGACATAAAAGATCAAAATATTTCATTAACTCAGAAACAAATCCTCAAACTCATGTTTCATGTGGTTTGTTTCTTAGCAGCCATAAAATTTGTATAAGGGCTCAAGAATATAGGCAATGAACATATATTTTAGGCAATGAACATATATTTTTCAAAATAAAATAAGCTTTTCATATTGTAATTATTCGGTATTACTTAATTTTACTTCAATAATTCTACTAAGAATGTCAAAGATTTTCTTTTGAATTCTTGTTAATACTTACCTTCCGATCCCATGCACCACCCAATTCATAATACTTAATTTTTTTATTACAGAAATGTGCTTTTAAGGTTGGCCGTGACCTTCGATAAATACTTAAGTTAACAAGCTCCACTGGGTAAACAGAAACCAGTTCAAAGCATTCAATTTCTGGATCCACACCAGCCCATTGAAGAAAATCTACTTGTTCTGCTGGACGAATTACATCTGCAGCTACCACCAAGTTCTTATGAGTCAGCCCTACAGAAAACCAGCTTTGAAAGAAGGCACCCAGATTGTAAACATTTATTTTTCATAGGGCATTCAAATTTCTTAGTTAAGTGAAATAATAGATATAAAGCTATACATAGAATATTCAATACACCAACCTAAGTGAACTTGTCTAATTCCATTTCCTTCTTTAGTAATCTCTGCAAAAGGGCTTTCCACTAAAACCATGTCTTCAAAATCACTGTACTCTGAAAACAGTAATTTCTGAATTCGATTTGACATCATGCTTTGCAATCTCTATAAATGTTGCACTGTGAAATAACATTAACACAATCAACTATCTGCTTCCACAATAAATAAAAAGATAAAAAGTTATAAATTCTAGGTAAACTGTACAAAACTCTACAAATATGTTGTTTTAAACTTTCATGTGTTTTTTTTCATGTAGGCATGGTGATAACAAGACAACAGGTTGAATGAGAGAGGAAGAACTTACACCAGAGCATTAGATCACCCATCACAATCATCACTTAAAACGAAAGTATAAATAATAATAGAGAAGTAAACATTAAATATGTTTTAATGAAGCAAATTTTACATATAATACAATAAAATACAAATACATAATATGAGTTTTAATCCTCCAGTTAACATTAATCATCAGATATTGTACAATAGAAAAAGTGCAATGAGGTCACTTCTATCAGTCTCAACTCATCATTGCATATCTTCACAAATATTGTCTATTGTTTGAGACACAATGTACATTCTTTGTGGGTTTACAACCATAGGTCACATATTTTCAGAAGTTTCATATCTCCACTGAAACAGGTACATTCATGCTATCAGCCATTTGTTATGGCCACAGGTACATCTCCCTCCGATATTCCTTATATCATAATTCTGGTGGATGAACCTCTTGGATTACTGTTGTTCTGTAAAAATAAAATAAAAATTGTTAAAATTCTGCTTTCAGATCCTAAAATAAATATATTATGTCAATATTAGTGTTGTGCTGTGCTAGTTGTTTTAAGATTGCAATAACAAAGTTTTTTACACAAATATACACCATAATAAAAATGTTCCTTCCATTAGGAAAAGAAATACATTGACCACTTGCTGTAATGTTAAAACTTTTCACAAGTTCTTGTACTCATTTTGTTCATTTCTATTGCCATTTTTGCCTTATCAAAGTAAGGATACATGCAGCAATCCACAAAAGTGTTCATTTCAATAATAGTATTTTAAAAGTGCTCCATATTAAGAATGTAGTGCCGTCAACTAGGTTATTTATTACACCACTAATAATAATAAGAGAGTAAACACTAGATGAGCAGAGAAAATTGTATCTACAATACCACCACCCAAATCACTCAAATTTACAATCTACTAAATACAACTGCAGACCAGATCATAAATCTGGGCTGATAACACACCATGCCTAGTAGGGGGTGGATCTTACATCTCACCAAATGTGATGTTTTTCTGGTGCAGCACAGAACGTAGAGGTGTTTGACGTTTAGATGTATGCTTCAGTATTCCACAAGGCAGTAGGTGCCCTGAAGTCAGTACAATAGTCCCTCAATCCCCTATCCCACAGACACTACGTTTCAACAAAAGTTTATATAACGAGAAAATTGTACCTAACCAGAAAACAAAATCATTTCAACTCAGCAAGTTCTTATTTATGTTATTTATTGCTGTAGTACTTTATTGCACAGTTTTTCTTTGCTATCAAATCATATTTTGAGTAGAATTGATTTGTATATCAAGAGATGGGCAAGTTTTAAAAACATTACAAAGTCAGTTATTTCTAATTAAATTCTGTAGTTTGTCAACATTAGTCCTTCAGAGTAAAACAGAATATTCTTTCATTATAATCTAAATCGGTATCTACTATAATCAAAATTGGTAGACTATTTACAAAAATTAAATAGCAGATGACTAGTGTTGTTTCAAAGGCTTCATAAAGTATATATTTACAAACTTTACTGTTAGGAATTTTATCCACAAAAAATGCAACAAAGTTGAAACAAAATAATATACAAAGACTTCTCCTAAATTTTTGCAACAATCCTGTGGAGCAAACTGGAAAGGCATGAAAACTTTCTGAAAGAAGTGCATCTCCTTTTCCCAGTTTAAAACATCACAGTGTACAAACTGTACAGGTGAGAATTTCTTTGTACAATGATTCTTATTTAAAAAATATACATCAAGTTTTTAACGAAACCTTTTTAGTTTTTATTTTTTAATATAAATTAGCCATTCTCAGATTTCACTCTTTAAATGTGTTTTCAAATTAATAAATAAAATGGTTACCAGCAGGTTCACTTCCAACACGAATTGTTACACGATTTCCAGAAGCTGTTCCACCTAATGTACCATTGAGTTTTTCAGCTACACTTCGAATTGCAGGAGTTGCAGATGGTGACACTTTTCCTCCATTTCCATCAAACAGTCGTGTAGGAGTATTTTTCAGTGGTGCTGTATTCACTGATATGGTGACGGTTCCTTTTGCTGCAGCTGATGCACCATTTGTACCATTGGTTGTTGAACTGTTCGCTGCACTACCATTTACGGCAGACTCCTGTTGTGCATACACACAGCATCACTTTAAGATTTATAGCACAAAACAAAGAAAAAACACATAGGTTCTATTGTAAACATTAAAGTAATTAGTCTTCCAAATTCAACTAACCTGCTGTTCAGTTCGACGTTTCAGATCTGATCTGTTCAATGTTCTCATGAGCTCAGATTGAAGACGATCAGTAGCAGCTCCATTAGAAGTATCTGTTTGATCAGTTCCACCTAAGAAAGTAAACTTGGAAGGTTCACGTCGTGTTGTACCAGATGGATACTCTCCAATAGTCACAGACACAGGTCGTGGTTTTCTACCAGCTGTACTTGTACTTGCAGTAGAAAGTGTACTCCTAACCAGAAATTATTTCATTACAGTATTTCATTTCAGTAATTATTTCATTACAGTAAAGTGTGAAAAGTTCATGTTATCAATGCAAATGGTAAGGTTTTAAAATAGAAATCAAATTCTACTGATATCCATGACCTACTTTCATTTATATATGAACATAAAAATTAATTAAAGAAAACGAAATTAATCACAATTTAAAAAATTAAGTTTTACTAACTTTGGACTTGATGCAATGGAAGACTGCTGTCGTCTCTTTGGAAAATATGTTTCTGGAGGTTTTGGCTCAGGATTTTGGGGATTTGTCAACTCAAATGATTCCAAAGATTCCATTTCCACTCCATCATTAGGTGGCCTTGAAGGGGCCTTATTTTGATTCAGACCATTTGAATTCACTGGCTTGGCACTACCATTCACATGAGATACAGAATTTGTAGCTTTTGAGTTTACAGAGTTTGTTTTCACTGACACAGAGTTAAGAGCAATGGATTTCTGAATAATCACTGTGCCATTTCCAGAAGATACATTAGGAGAAGTTAAATTCTTCACAGCACCAGAATTGGCATTTGGGACTGATGTTCCATTCACAGGTGATTTGTTTGAGACACCATTGGTTCTGAGCAATTCTCGAGGTTTTGACTCCTTTACGTATTTTGAACTATCAGCTGATGAGGTTACTGACAATGATGAAGCAACACTGCTTGTATCGTAATCCGGAGTTGGACAAGGGGGTGGTTGCCCATAAGCACCTCCTGAAGATCCTGATGATAGTGAAGAAGACTGATCAAAGGAAGAATGTTTGGATGACCAAGTGAGGCTGTCTGAATTATCTGAAAGAACCTGTAAAATGCCATTATTAGCATACACATAATACAAAACCTATTTAGTACCAATAAAATTAATCTTGTCAAAAGTTCATGCAAATCTTCAAAAGTTTTTTACTTCTTCTTAATTTCAAATCCTTTGTATTAAGTATACTTATTGTAATATGAAGACATTGAAGGATGCATACATTCATTATATTGTCTATTGCCATTGTTTAAAACTATTTACAATTTTTTGAGCAAATGAACACAATTACAAAAAATATTTTACAAGTCTCAGTATTTACAAGACAAAATTTCCAGACAAACCAAAACATAATTTTCACACCAAATTACAATTTTCCACTTAAATATCAATGCAATTCATATTTAAATTAAATGGAAATTAAACCTTTAAACAAAAAACCTCATACATATTTTAAACAAAAATAAAAATATTATTTTGAGGTAATAAAACAAACTGAACGTACAGGCAGAGGTGAAGAATTCTGACGTCTCAAAGAGTCAATACTCTGTATTCTATCTTTAACTGAATTCTTGCCATTAACTTGAGGCGAGGAAGAATTTCTTTCCTGAAATCAAAAGATGTATTTTAGAAATGTGATACATTTGAAAATAAAAATTAAAAACAATCTCTTTTCTCTTGCCTTGCTTCTGGACATCTACATGTAGCTTAAGAGTACATTTTCCTATCATAAACGTCAGATAAAGACTACCATAGTATTGACAGTAAATAATGAGATTAAAAATTATAAAGAAATAGATATATAAATTAATATGTAAAGAAAGAAATAATGGATAGATAACAATTAACAATAATCAAAGAATTTAATTTTGAGCATTAGTTCACTTGTATTTTTTAAATTAATAAAAATAACTATATATCATATTTCAGGAAAAAATATAATCTCTACATGAAAATGGAAATGCATTTTTGACTACAAATGACACATCCTGCACTCACATTGTAACTTTGTATGACCACAACTCCCTTCTTCATGTTGAACACTCACGTGCTGGCAGTACACTAGCTTGACAATAAGTTACTTTGATAAATGTGCTAATCACTAGTCCAATTCACTGGCGCTCTCTCCAGCCAGCAATCTTTGCAACACGCATTGAGCCGTGTTCTCCCACTTCCCTCTTCCCCCACCAATTACACCTTATTTATCTCAGGAGCTACTGATAGCATTCTTCAAATATTTATGCAGGTATAACCATACACAATACCCCAAAGCAAGAGCGTGCGCTCTGGCAAGCACGCACATTGCATGTGCCGTGACATATCAAACACGCGAGAAAAATACGGTATGTGTTTTTGAGGTGTGCAAGGACTTATCAGAAAATAAGTTAAAACGAGAAATAATTATTTTCAAATGCATTTGAAAATTTTCATACGAAACGAGACAGTGCATCTTTGCAACTCTTTCGGAATCTAAGGACGGTGCCAGTCGTTTTTTCGAACATGAAAGGGAAGGGTCGGAAAATTTCATTAGCGTTGCACGTTGTATTTGACAGCTGTCATTCTGTCTCCTCGGAAGGTTGCTCTTCCGTAGAGGTAGGAATGCGTGACTGTTTTCCCTTTGTAACTTCCCCTTTTTCTTGGATGGAACTAAAAAATCGAATTAATTCCAATCCGATTAATCCACGTTTCAGGTATTTAAATTGCCTTTTCTATCTTTCAATTTAGCATGGGAAACATTTTACGTGCTTACTTTCTTGATCTTCAATTTACAGCACATCATTAACCCGAGAACTATCGGACTAAAAATAACTTATAAATATTAAAAATAGGTTTATCATTAGGCTATTGTTATGTTTTTAACTTTAAAAATGCTCTGTACAAGTGTTTGTTACATTGCTGATAGTCGCAGAGAAATACTTGCAAAACAGTAGCTTTTCTGAGTAAATGAAAACAAATTTTAAAAAAAGATATTGTATATACGTTTATTTGCCTTCTTTATTGCTTTTCACTCCGAAATTGATTATTTGCCTATGCGCACGTACGAAGTTTTGGACGAATGAGCAAATCAAACAGCACCTGCTCCAAAACACTAGTCTTATCTTTTATCTTCAAGACGCTGTGCAAATTCGTTTCGAACACACATTGCCACTTCTTCACCAACGACCTCGTCACACAAGTGAAAATTTTATGAAACACCACGCTATGACGTTATCAGCGCACTGAGCACGTGTCCGCTTTAACTACACTAAGAATGTGCGCTGTCCCAAATAAAATTTCCCCAGGTTACAGGTTACTTCGCGGTAGCGGGCGGAAAAATACTGCAGCAACAGTGGCGTCGTCACAAACAGCTATCCCAGACATGAGGAAATAGAGAAGTTTTTCCTACTAGTAGCAATACAGACGAGATCTTTTGAACAAGCTACAGGAGTAGCATATTCATAAAAAAGAGTATGTTTTAGTTGTGGTACCTATACATTAAAGTGCTTCACATTTTTATTGAGAAATATTAAACTTGTTCTTGTGGACCATTCTTTAAAAACGAATGAGCAATTTCCCTAGTTCTCATTCATTCATTCATAGAAAAATCAATACAAGAAGAATTTTAAGCTCTTGGAATTTGAGCTCAAGTCGATAACCAAGCAATCAAAAGTTCGAACAAAATCCCCAATACATCCAATATATGGTGCGACATTCTCGTGTAAGATAAAACGTCTTATAGAACCACAAATAACATAACATGGTCGGTTTCATGTAATATCCGGATTTCACATTTAGAGGATAATGTGAGTCATAGATATAGTATATATTGCTTCATTCACATACGCAACTCGAGACGTGTGATAAAAAAAAATTTAAAAATAAAGCTTGGGCTTATTCACTATTGTTATCGCCAGGCACTTATTATCTTGGAAAAACGCTAGCACGCCCCCCCCCCCCCCGGGCACTCTCCCTTCGAGTAATTCCGGGCCCATCAAATGGTATTCCAGGACCCGAAGAATACAAACCAGGGTAGGGAAAACAACGGAGGACCCCCGAATAAAATGCAATGTAATGGAAGGAAAATTTTGAATATTTGATAACCATTCTTCCCGCGTGTTCACTAATGACCATGCCCTTTTTTGAAGAACTAGTTCAACATTCACAATGTTGCTTTGGGCACACAACCGTATCTATATCGACACATACCAGAATAAAATTAGAATGTGTTTATGGGTTGTAAGAAAGTGCCATAGTTTGCATGAAGCGACGTGACGGTTTCAAAATGTTTTGTAAACATCCGACAAACGTTAAAAAAAAAAAAAACTTAGGGTTAGGAACGGTTCTAATAATAAAAGTCATAAACGATGCTACAGTAACACTAAAGTGAAATAATGATTCATGGAAAAATATGACTGGCAATGTTGTGCGATCATTCATCAGGGTTAGCTTTACCTACAAACAAAATAAAGTTGCTGAGGGGCTCCTATCCATGGGAATCCTGCAACCCGGAAAACATTTCATAAAATATTTGAAAATATATAAAATTGTTTTATTTGTAAAACAATTGATAATCATGTAAGCCAATATGTTCAATTTTATAAGTAATTTGTAATTTTTATTTTTATGGATATTGTTCACAGACTATGGGAAGGCATATGACAGAATAAATAGGAAGATGCTATGGAAAAAAACTTGGAAGAACACACAATAAAAGCAGTTAGAAGCCTATGTCAAAAATCGAATGTTAAAATACATGATGCAAATGGAGGAACATCTGCAGGAAAATATTATATATAATGTGGAAAAAAGAAGTGGAAGGAAGCATTGCTATGGAGTGAGGTCAAGAAATAAAGGACTAAAAGACTATGCAGACGACCACATAATTGTAATGACATCAGAAGATGAAATACAAGTGGCAACGTATAGACTCAACAACATTGTGACAAAATATGAACTGAGAATATCTACAATGAAAACTAAAGAAATGGGTTTCAAAGGCGAGGACCATGTAAGGACAAAAATAGTGATTGACAACAAAATAATAAAACAAGTGTCAACCTTTACCAACCTAGGAACACAATTTTATGATTGGTGGCACTGCAGTACCTAAATCCAGTGGTAGATGGGGGGAGCCAAGCCCCCAGCCTAGAGTTTTCAGTTGTTGCCTTACTGTATTTAGCAAAATTGATTTAAAAATTTATGTTGGATTATGTAACTATCTAAAAAAATAACATTGTGGAGTATTATATTGTATATTATTTTTGTACTCTATGTATAAATTACAAAATAATATACAATATAATAACAAATATGTTTATTATTTAACAAAAATCTATGATGGTCTCCCAAAATGATCGACTGCCTAAAACTGGCATTGATGGTCATGATTACACCACAGAAGAATTTCCATCCATGGTTATAATTTTTGCCAGATTCAAATCTTAAGTGAACTAATTTAGCATTTAGTGTTAAAAAACAGAAAAATCTACTACATACAGGTTATCAAGGTCTTTGAGGACTGGTGAAGATGAGAATGTGTTAAAATTTTGTAAATGGTTTATAATAAGATTTACCTCTATGTGAGTTCACTTCATCTATGAGAAAAGCAAGGGCATATCTATACTATGGTGAACTGAAGTTTGATTAATGCACTTATGCAAACACTTTTCTAGGCTGTATTACAATGCATACTTTGACACTTTCACTACCAACAAAGAAAAGGGGATTTTTGACATTTATCGGGACAACATTTTAGTCCTTCAAAGTTCCAGACTTCTTACATTCAAACTCATCGATATGTAGTAAACATTTATCTAATAATATAATGCCAGTGATACGCGAGTCCAAGTTTTCCCAAAAATAAAATTCAGAAACAGCATCAGGCATCGTGATAAGTGATGCAACTAATAATCATTCAACACTTCAGTGGGCAGGAAGACAACGAATGGAGTGACTAGGTAAGAACAACGAGCCTCATGAGACCCTTTGAAGGAAATAGTAATAGCTAATAAATTGTACTCAACATCATAGAGAAAATCAATGTGAATGTAATAAATCATGTGATGCTAATACTCTAAGTACTTCAAATTCCAATAATTTAATTGAAGTGTTCTGTATAAAGTTTTGTAATAAAATTGGATTAGCACCATTGATTGGTGTCATGAACTGTCGCTGATTTTTATTTATGAATATGAAATAAAATATCTCTATGACAATTGTTTTAAGATGAAAATTCATGTTAACAAAACCAAAAAGGTCCCCCAACATAAATTACTTATTTGAAAACTATTGATTTAATTATTTACTATGCAAATTTTAAAATTTGTGTTAAAAAAAATGCATGTGCCCTTCCTTTATTATATTTCTAACTAATTATAAACATGCTATGTTGCCTTGTTATTTATTTATTTATTTATTTATTTATTAAGCAGCCCCTTCTAGCTAATTTGTCCAGCCCCAACTAACAGCAACAATGGCTCCCAGATCCAATGAGGAGTGCATTAAAATTTTGTTTAAAAAACCAAAACACATTTTAAAGTAATATATTGAATCTCACCCCCTTCCCCTGATGTGTTTCTTAGCTGCTTCAAAATATTCATGCAAAATTTGAGAGCAATCACTCTAGTGGCTCTAAGGTTTTTGTTGGACATTCACGTACGCACATTCACTTTTATGTAATAGATACTCTCAAAACCTCAAGAGACAGTTAATATTTCTGAAAATGTTAAAATATTGAACCATATTGTCTCCTGAATGTCAAAACCATGAATTAGCATTTTTGAGGAAAAGGCATGGCATGACCTACAAGGAATATTTTTTAATTAGTTGAAGCACTTTAATTTTTCTACTTGTGAAAATGAAAAATGTTTTCATCTTTCTTCATCTCTTGTACAATCTTGACCCATAACATAACAATTTTGTTCTTGATGCACTAAATGTAGAAAAGGATAACATCTAAAAACGATTCTCAATTCTCATGAATTCACAAATCAGAAAGGTGTCAGTTTTCCACAATCTCTTTAAATTATCTTCTTAGAAATGGCTAGAAAACTGACACTCTTTTCTATAATAATTAAATGATATATTTTAATAGAAACATCACAGTTTTCTAATGTTAACTGCTGTCAGCTTTGAATAATAATTTCCTCATGGATGTGTTCACCATTTTTTAACATCATGTGTCTTATTAAGAAGAAATCAAAACCATCTTTTATTTAAAAAACTTTTTGCCTGAACCTATATTGTATCAGTTAATTTTGGCATTTCTGTAGATTTAAGAGAGGGTCAAGCTAGTTGTTGGAAGTTTTATTCCCTATATTTTTTGTTCCATTATTCTTAGAATAACATTTCACTTTTTCAATAAACAAATAATACTTCAATTGTTTAATGTAACTTTCACATTAAATTTCTTGTACTTATATTTTAGCTCCTAGGTTCTTTTACCCTTTTTAATCAGCAAATTGATGCAAAATATTCATTAAAAATTTTCTTTTTACCACATCTGAATAATTTTGCAGTCATGGAAAGAATATCCAATGACAATATCTTTTCTTAGGTAAGATCAATCACAAATGAATTGAAGATTTCTGAAAAATTCAGAGAAATTCAGTGTCATCTAGCAATGAGAGAATTTATCTGGAATTTCCAATGCATGAGTGGTACCTATTTAATAAGACTATTCCATAATTGAAATTATCTCCAGAAAAGTTTTAGAATGTGCCAAATATAATAATAATAATAATAATAATAATAATAATAATAATAATAATAATAATAATAATAATAATAATAATAATAATGATGATGATGATGATGATGATGATGATGATGATGATGATGATGATGATGGATGATGATGATGATGATGATGATGATGATGAAACTTGTGCTTTCAGTGCATGCTGCCTCCCATGACTGACAAATCACAGCTAATGATTGACCAGCAGTAAGGAGATAAAAAGAAAAGGCGTAAGAAATTTTTTTTTAATTTTTTTTTTTTAAATACACTGCCATGATTAGATCATACTGTATAGATTGTTAAACACTATTAGTGTCAATTTTATGAGTGGAATAGTCTGAATAATTTTTGCTGCAATGCCCTTTTTTTAACAGTATTGAACACATTTGTTTCTTGTATCAGCTTAGTTCACAGCAAGTAACACTTTTGAAACTAAGCTGGTTATTACATAAAGAGGGAATGAGGATTGTTAAATTGTATATTATTAATTAAAAGAAAGCTAACAGTAGCAACACACCTGCATAGAAATTGTTTTTCCATGGCTGCACCCATCATCTACAGTATCAGGTGAATTGGCAAACATTTTTCGGTGAGCACGTTTGAATTCTTGCATTAACTTGAAATATAGAAATGAAGGTTAATTAATATTTGACTAAAATATAATGAAATTTAAATTCAGAACAAGCTGCAGTGAAGTTTTTAATAAATCTTGCTACACTTAACTCTTCCTTTGATCCATTTTATTGCTAACATTTCTCTTTTATCAAAAAATGAAGACTAACAAATTGTTTGACAATTTCATAAACACTAAAAATAAATTCATAAATGTATCTTACCTGCTCGTGTTGGTGTCGTTTCTCTTCATCAACACCTGACAACTTTACACGGCGTGGAATAATTTCAGGAATACCATTTCCATCTCGACGCTTCAAAATAAATTTTAATGTTCATAAAAAGACAACAGCTGATATATTTCATCTATGTATACATTTGCAAAACTTTTACCTGATTACGCCTTCTCTCAATTTCTTGACTTAGAGCACTGCTAAAACTGCTAATGGAACTGGATGATTCACTCTTGGAGAGAGGGGGAGTAGGAGCCAAAGGGTTCTGCAATTTCAAAATACAGTTATATTATAGCAAATTTATAAAAGAAAAGTAATAACCAATACTTATGTAACCCACATAGAAAATAAATATTGAAATTAATACTTATCAATTCTCTATTGAGGAAAACAAATATGGTTTCTGAACACCTAATACTATGCATTGATGGATTTTTGAAACATCTATGATTTTTAAAGTTACACTCCCTTTTGTAATTAGCTTACATGACATAATAGGGTTATTAATAGTTCAGATATATTGGATTAAGACAATTCTGTTCTTCTTTTTTTTTTTATTATTATTTATTTGTTGCATCTACAAATGATGCATTTCCAAGACCCTTGGGAGGTGTTGAACACTTTGCGCTTTTGGGGTAATCCTCCATTAATTACAGCGCTTTTTCAAATTCTGGAGTAATCCTCTATTGATATAATGTCTGTCATGTCTCGTCGCAGTCAGTTGTCAAGAGGACCACCAGGTAGCATCTCCACGTATGCGCCTCCCACCATGCACTCCGGCGTCACTACCCAGTGGTCAGAATTGGGAAGAAATAAGGATAGGGGTAGGGTCTAGGACACCTCACAGGGGTTGGACTAGCTCTTGTGAAGATGCCAAACTCATTTTGTTGAAACAAATTTCACATGAGATTCGATGGGAATCGAATCCGGATCTCTTTGGTGAAAGGTAAGTGACTTCGCTCTATGACACGAGAGGACCATCAAGTTCATCCATTCAGTTCATTCATCATCATTCAGTTTTGGTTTGTGACGTTATTAGATTTCTATTCAGCTTCATATATGTGGCCACATGATTTTGACAGACAGCTTATTACAAACATCCTATTATTAATTTATATACTTATATACAGAGTTTGTTTGGAAGCTTCAGAGTGACATTTTGGGGAACTCATTTTTCCCCATCCTCAGGATAGACAATTTAAAACAAACAAAACATACAATATTATAAGAAAATACTACCAAGAAAAAAGAACGTTACAAAGAAAAACATATATAGCTCTGATATAGTAAAACATAGACTCACCAATTTAAAACAAACAAAACATCAAAATGAAACCAAAGTAATATAAATATTTGCAACAGGGTGTGCCTGTCAATGCATGTCTGGCATGACAGTTACAACATGATTAGAACCCTATGTTAATTATCAGCTGACAGTTGGAAGGGGTTCCAAGAACAAAGGGAGGTTTCAAATACAATACAAGGAATACAACATACATATTTCAATTTCATTTGTTTAATTTATACAAAATTTTGGAAATCCTGAGATTACCTTGATAAATTTATTAAAAAGTTGATTAACCAGAGGTTAAAAACTATTAACATCCACGACCAGAGTAATAGCTCTGAATTTAGTGAGGTTAAGTGTGATGAAATAAATAAATACATTTGTTTACCCTTTATCTCTCAAATTCAAAAAAGTTTAAAAGAAGAGTTGAAATTAAAATTTGATATGAAGTGGATAATCAGAATGTGCAATAACAGGTCTATTGTTGTTAATCTAAAAGACCGGAGAAATTAATTTGACCTTCAGAATATTGTTTATCGGATAAATTGTCAACAATATTCTAAATCTTACATTGGGGTAACTAAGAGGAAGCTGAAAACACATGTATCTGAGCATATGCATAATATTTATGAAATCTCGAATAGGCAAAATTCAATTATGACACATTGGCTGGATAATGGACATTCCATGGATTTTACAGATGTTAAAATATTGGAGTCGGAACGTAATAATTTTTCTAATTGGTGCTGGAAACTCTTCATATAAAACCATCAGATTGTCTCAATATACAAATTGAATCTAATACTTTCACTTGTCTTTATGACACTATCCTAAGGAATTTTTCTAGGAAATAATATTCATAGGTGGTTGTTTGCCGAAGTTGTAATTGCCTCTGTTTATAAATAATTGAGTGAGGTTCGTTATTTATTATATAAATATTTCTTTTTATGTATTTGCTAACCCATTTAGTTTTTGAAATTTGTATATTGTATTTGAAACCTCCCTTTTTTCTTGGAACACCTCCCTACCGTCAGCTAATAATTTACATTGGGTTCTAATCATGTTGTAACTGCCATGCTAGATGTGTGTTTGCCCTCCATGTTGCAAATATTTATATTATTTTGGTTTCATTTTGATGTCTTGTTTGTTTTAAATGGTGAGTCTCTATGTTTTACTATATCGAGTGCTATATATGTTTTTCTTTGTAATGTTCTGTTTTCTTTGTAGTATTTTCTTATAATATTATATGTTTTGTTTGTTTTAAATTGACTAGCCTGAGGATGGGGAAAAATGAAATCGCTCTGAAGTTTCCAAACAAATTCTGTATATATGTATATGAATTAATAATAGGATGTTTGTAATAAGCTGTCTGTCAAAATCTTGTGGCCAAATACATGAAGCTGAATTGAAGTGAACGACAGACAATTTTCTGTATGTGATGTTTATATTAGATTACTCTCTTTGGAACATGCATGATCCCAGAGGTTGCACATTATTTTGTACAAATGCTCTCCTAATGAGATGTTCCTCTATTGATGAGAAATCTTCTTTATTTGTTTGATATTTCTTCTCTATTCAGGTTTGATCAATGAATTTTATAGTGCATTGGTAGGGGAGCACTTACAAATTTTCCTTTAATGGAATGTTTGATTTTGTAGTATACCAAAATCCTGAAAAGTGATTCAATAGACAACTCCCAAAAAGGAGCATGAGAATTGCGTATTTGCAAGTAACATAAAACAAACCAATAGTAACAGGAACAGCATTTTTGATTTTTGAATCATTTCTGTGGACTTCTGAATTGTTTGGTTGAAAATTACATGTACATTTCTTTTATAAAAATTATTTTATGAGTAAGTGCAGTAATGTAAGAATGTTTCATTGCATACATAATTAAAAAAGTATTGGGCTATGAGACTAATATTTTTCTGAATGGTGTCACCAGGACTGAGCAACAATAATTGCAACTCTACCACATGTTTCAGTCAATAGTACCAGATGATAATTTCTGAAAATTTTGTTCTATGACGCTTTAACGTACCAATGGTGGTGGAGGACATGGCACTGGATTTATAGGTTTGTCATCAGCCCTGTGCACTTCCACAAGAACTGTAGTTGTTTCCTGTTGTTGCTGCACAAGGCGAACCTGAGCCAAATGGTTGCTTCGATTCTGTGAACATTTCGGACATTAAAATATAAAAAATGGGTTTAGCCAGTATTTTCCACAGGAGAGAGCAAACAAAATAAGGATTATTTAATATTCATAAAGTAGATGTAATGTAAAACAATACAACAATTAAATAACATCTTCTTATTCATTTAAATTTAAGAAATTATTAAATAAATAAAAATTGTTTACATTAAAATTAATTTTTTAATTATCAAAATTACAATTGAAAATGATAATGGAAATATAAATTACAAATAAAAAATAACATAAGGGAACTGATGAATTTTATACACAAGCAAATCAAATTCTTGGGCAGTTTAGGTACGTCTCACTACAATTAGGCTTCTATCATAACTCAAACGTTGTTTTTCCAAAATATATTGTAAGAATTAGAGGTCTTTTACTTAAAAAACAGTTTGAAAATAACCCTAATATTATTAATATTGATTTTATTACCTCAAATGCACCAGTCATGAAGATAAAATAGTGAAAAGTGAATTCCAACAGTAATAATAATAAAAATATTGTCATTTTTGAGTAATTGGCTCAAAAACTTTTTTTTTTATAGGCAATATTACATTCATTGTATTCGATATACATGCTCTGGTGAATCATCATGAGAATAAAAGTGGTAATTTTTATTCAAACAAAAGACACTACCAAGGATTATGTTTAGATGTTATACTCACATCTTGAATGTGATTCTCAGGGCCAACATGGATAACAGTGCAAGGATTTGAAACTGGAATAGCTCTGGTTTCCTCAGGTCTATGAGGTTCAACTAATGGTATCCTGTGAACACAGTACAGCATAGCAATTATGCAGAAATAGAATAGCAAATATGAAAGACAAATTTTATGGGAATATTGAGTGAATGCCATATTTTTTTATGTGAACACAATTAGCAGAGTTGGCAAGATTAAGCAAGATCTACCAGTAAAAATTCAAGAAAAGTCTCTGCCAATAACAAAAAACAACAGCTTTTGTAACAAACTACACAAATAGATTATATACATAGGAGAGTCAGTAAGAAAAACAACAACTACAACAACAACTAAAATTTGCAAGAGACATAACTGTGGCAGAATTTTATATTCAAAATAAAAATAGAGGTATCTGGATTGTCTGTGAATAGCCACATTCTAATTTGAACAAAGATTAAATTTGTTAATAATAATATTTTGTAATTTAAATGGAAACAATATACAATTCATCTATTTATGGCAATGATGAGTGAATAAAAATACTAAGATTTTCATTATAAACAAATTAAGAAAAAATATCTTAAAAATAACTAATGAACTTGAAATAAAATAATTCTGTAAACATGCCTATCTTCTGGACTTTCGCTAACAATGGAGAGTCGCTGCTTTTCAGCAGGATTGGGGCTCACATCTCCAGCAATGCTACTGGCTGAACTGTTGTAACCCGAACTTTCTGAAGGAAATAGATCTGCCCCAGCTCCTGGCCTCACCAACAACACCAACTGACGTGCAGATTTGAGCAAAGCTACAGCCTGGGGGGGAAAAATCACATAATTTAGTAGTGTTATCAAATTGAAAACAGAATAATTGTCAATTTATGTAAAATGTTTGCTGAGTTCGAATTTGTTTTTTAAATAATAATTAAATAGTAAAGGTAAAAAAATCTACTATTTTTGGAAAATCAAGAATAAAATCCTACTCTAATGTGCTCTTTAACTATGAAAATGTTTAAAATATAACATACCTAATATTTCTATTCATTAACAGTGCAATTTAGTTGAATACAACATACTAAAATACTATAAATTAAATGTATCATTATGATGATGGTCTGAATTCACATGCTGCAAAAATGTGAAGCTCAATATGATTTCTATTCAGTGAAGATAAGTTGAAACGGCTATGATATCATTCACATTATTAATGAAACGCCCTCGATTTGCAACAAAAATCAGTAATCCATCTTAATTTGGATCAATGACATAATCATTTTAATTCCTAAATAATAATTTTAAAGAATTATACTTTTGAAGATTCTGATGGTGGAATTTCAATCAGACTCAATCAGAATCAAAAAAGTATTTCCAAGCATTATTTATTACATAAAAGTGTAATACCAAATTTTTCCAGAAGAGTGTGGAGGAGAAATAATAGGAAGAAAAGGATTCTTATGGAAATGTGTAAGAAACTTTAATAAGATATCAATTAAATGTTATATGTTGATGATGACTAAACATTATCCAATTACATTTTGTAATTATGTAAATTAAAATTTATAGTGCTGATAAATAAAAAGATCTCTAAACCTCAACAGTTATCTGTTTGAATGCATTGAATGGAAGTTTTATAACTTTTTTCAACTTGACTTTGTCTTCATATCTCACTTGTTTGTTAACATATGTTTATATTTTAATCTGGAGTAATTTTTTTTTTTCTTGTATACATACATATATACAGTGACTTCTATGAAGTATAGAGAAAGTCATGTACTGCTGCAGAAAATTGATTCCGAGATTTCAATAGAAATACACGTTTTGGGGTCCCCTGATACCGAGAAAATAGATTTTTTTCAAAACGTCCGTCCATCTGTCTGTTGTATGTGAACAAATCTAGCACCTAAACCACACATATGATCTTTTCTAAATTGTAGAAACCCCTGTCCATCTGGCTCTACTTGCAGCTTTGAAATTTTGAAAAACAGTCTTTAAAATTTGGAGGTACTACACATTAAGCCCCCAGACATTTTCAAAATTTTCTCAAAAATGGCTCCAAATATTTTCATTAAATTTCTTGTAAGAATACACTTATAAAGGTGGTGGAGGTCAAAGTTTCACGGTTAACTCTGAATTTTCAAAAATTGCAAAAGTGAATTTTTTGGGGGGTCTTCCTACAACTATAAAAGGGAAGAAACAGATTTTTCCTTCAAATGCAATTTCTTACCTATAAATAGTTCTTTCATTAAGGTCATGTAGACTTTTTCGAAAATTTTAGTAGTTTTTGTGCAATAGAGCGTGCAATATTTGCAATTTTAAAAAATTACAAAAACATGATTTTCTCAAAAACGGCTCCAAATTTTTTCTTTAAATTTTTGGTAGAGTTAGTGTCCAACCAACCATACCAGATGATATAAATTTCATATTGCTCTATTCTTTTGTTTTTTCAAAAATTACAAAATGTAATTTTTTTTACTTGTCTCTCACGTCAATAATATTTACCTTAGAGACGATTTCATCACATTATTGGATTTATAAGTACATGTGCTTTAGTTAATTTCAAATAATGTTTCTCGAAAACTCAAGTTTTCTGTGAAAATGAGCTCAAAATTCAGAATTTTCAGAAATGCTCAAACTCCATTTTCTCAAAAATGGCTCCAAATTTTTCCTTCCACTTTTTCCAAAGGAATTAACAAAGTTAACTTTTGTGTATTCTTTTGTTTTTTCAAAAATTACACAAATGTAATTTTTTTTAAATATCTCTCATGCTGTTAATATGCATATTTCCATCGATTTGTATACATTATTACAATTGTGAGTAGAATAGCATGAAAGGACCTCAAATGACGTTTTTTGAAAACTCAATCGATTCCTGTGAAAAAGAGCTTCAAATTTCGCATTTTCAGTAATGCTTAATCGACATTTTCTTATAAAAGGCTTCAAATTTTTCAATAAAAATTTATATTTTGATCATGATTTTACTCTTCTTTAATATTCATGAAGTAACATTTTGGTTCTACTATTAAATTACTGAAAAGTTAAGAAAACATGAAGAAAATATACTTTCAGTGACAATAGATGGCAGCTGACCAGAGAATGAAGGAAGGCCTTAAAGCCAGTCCACGCCAAGGAAACTAGAAAAAATTGCTATGAGAAAGTCTGTGCCATTCTTTAGCACCTCTAGTTATCTTTTGATATTTGATGGTAATAACTCAAGAAATTCCTCACACAAACTTATCAACCCCACTATTTCAACTGTAATATTTGAAAGATCATTTAATGGTTATTTAAAAACTTAAACATTTTTTTAAACAACTATCCAAAATTTTTAAAAGTTTACCTCACTAAAAGGCAGATCATCTGTAAAAGGAACACCATTGCACTGAAGTAACTGATCACCAGCTCTGAGCCCTGTTGATCGAGCCAATCCACCTTCTTTAGTAAATTGTACAAAAACACCAGGCCTCCACTCAGGACCTCGACAAATTCTGGAGGGAAACAGATAGGTACATTGATAAATAAATTTCATATATACAAAAACAAAACAAAACAATGAGACAAATTACCCAGAATTATTGTTTATGTCCTGTTCGGAAATTTTAGGGCTGACCTGAAATAATGCTCTCTTCTCTTAATTTCAAAAATTCTTATTCAGAAATGAAAAAAAACTTTTTTTACTTTGAATAATAAGAGATAATTAATATATATTCTATGATTTTTAAATTGACCTTAATAAAATACATGTGATTTTACAAATTGACCTTTGTGAAACGTATATAAATGTGCAATTATGCAACCACCTGTTATATCAACAATATATACTTACCCACACCCAAGTTTGGCACCAGGTGGCACAGTTAAAATTAGTTGTACATCCTGATTAGTTGTTCCATTTAAAGCTGGATCAGGGGATGGTGCAGAGACTACTTGCCAGGTCAAGACATTATGATCTTCACTGTAAACAAAACATGTTTGAAGCAACGAGAAAAACTAATTATTGTGAAAATATGTAGTAGTTCAATGATATTAAACTTACTCTTTAACAGGTAGCATTCCCACAGCTAAACATGAAACAAAAGTACAGTACATGAATTAATTTATGGTTCAAAAGTAAGTTTAGTGTAATTAGTATTAAGATGTTATTAGTTCAAATATATCATATTAAAGTACAATTTTAAATGCTTTCAAACACAGTTTAAAAATTAATAATTCCTCAATTACACAATAAAATTATTTTAAAAATAATTTTTAAGTACGTTTCTAAAAATTTGTATAAAGAAGATATATTTGTTGTTGTTGCTGCTGTTGTTGTTGTTAAAGTCAGGGCTAGTGCTTCCTAGAAATCCATTATCCTTCTCATTATGAAATTATAGTACACATGAATAGTGAAATGAACAACTCAAGCAATAATTGTTGATGAATCTTTCTCAAATAACACTTTCAGGTGTAAATTAATGATATTCAAAATTTTAATATTTCACAAGAAAATATATTTCTCTTCCATTATTTACATAACATGATCAGCACTTGGGAAAATCTACAAGTGAATTATCATTGCTATTCGTCGTCGTAAGATTTAAGGGATCCTAAGCATGACATTCTCTTTCATAAAAGCCTCGGATTCTTGGATCTTGGATTCATTGTAACATCAGATAACATTATTTACATCTAAATGCTTCAAATCTCGTTTCAATTTTAAGATGTACATTAACAGAAACAAAGAAATGCTTGTAAACAATATAAAAAAATTAACATAAAACAGTAAGTTTCAGTAACAGTTCATTGTTATTACATAATCACCTCAAAATGAATAGTGAAATAAACTATTCTATTGAAAGACATATTTACGTATTAATTAAATAGTATAAAATTTGGTTTAAACATAACTGGATATAAGTCCCCTAGCAAGGGATCGAAACAAAGGCTTGTGATTTGCATTAAGTCACCCCTGATTGAAATCTTCCCCAGGATGTCAATTCTCAGAATGCTGGATATTAATGGTCCCTCTCCACATTCTCAAGTTTAATATTCTATGCTGGAAAGCTTTTAATTTGTTTTTGCTAGGGAATTGGAACAATTAATCCATACCTATGTGCTTAATTTATGATTTCCATACTTTGAAATATTCAAATCACAGAATCTTAATCAAGGAAAGTGAAAAAGTAAACTTTCCCAAAGACCATTGTTAGAATATATTCAGACTGTGTGTGTAAATACAAATGGTCTTCATTTCAAACATTAGATCATCCAGCCTGTATTTCTGAACATTCCCTGGATGAAAGTATGAATTCATGCCCTGATCCCGCCTTCCCTCAAACTTCCAATTCCTCTGCAGGAAAAGGTGTAATCAGGGCTGAATTAAGGGGTCCTAAGCATGACACTGTAAGGAAGCTCAATGGTACTGAAAAATTGAACACAAGTAATCATAATTAATATGAAAATAAAACTATATCATTTGCGTTTTATAAATTTAATTTTAAAATGATAAGTATCAGTTTTTGAAAGTAATTTAAATAATAATTTTAATCTCCATTTTTGAATTTAATTTTAAAAAATGCATTACCTTTTCTTTTAAATTAAATTTAATTTCCAAAGTTTTGTTTTCTAAATAAAATTCCATATTTGCCATTCTATTTAATGTACAGGCATATAAGACACACCACTTTTTTAAAAATAATTTGTGAGAAAAGAAATAAATTATCTTTCTGTACATTTGCTACACTAAAATTAATTTTTAAAAAATTTTAATACATTCATTTCAAAAATAAAAATAAAAATTCAAATACAAACAAAAATTGCAAAGACTAGTGTGGTTTTACCATTCCCAATCATGTATTATAACTTACCCATCACTTTTACTTTCAGAACCAGAAACTGTAACTTCATAACTATCATGAACATCTCAGAAATTAAGCACATACAACAATTTCCCTTTGTATGAGCATTTTTGGAAGAAAATTAAGAAAAGAAAAAAAAAGTGTGTTCTAAACACCGGCAAATTTGGTAGTTAAATATTGATTTTGTACACTTAAGAACTAATATAGAAAATCAGTAAAAAGAATATTCTGAGTGCTCCTATTCAGTGGGGGCCTGAGCGTCAATATAGTGTTGCCTATTCAGCTTTATACGAAAACTGAAAAGACTGGAGCTGTGAATGTGACAGCTAATTAGTTTTCAATTGTTGATTTCTGTAACATTGAGTTAAGATGTCTGTACTCTTACAGGTTTTCATCAATTATCAAATATAATAACAAGATGAAGTTTAAACAATTTCGACAAGTACAAATTTGTTTATGGCGATGGAAGGAGTGAGGAGAAGTAAAAAAGATGGCTTCTTTTCCAGCAGTATTTTCTAATGTTTTAGTCTTGGGATTCGTAGTATTTACATTTCAAGGCCTTCTCTAGGTAAGGATATCAGAAAAATATAACAAGAAACAAGTCCACAAACAGTATGTTTTTGGCTCATGCAATGAACACAACTTATGTGTTTCAAATCATCCATTGCATTTGAATGCAATAAAAACTAATCTGAGAATTATTCGTTATATTTTTTTTTAATTTTAACAATTGTTCCCTTGAAAAATTAAAATGATTTCTATAAAAGCATCCATTAACATGTCAACTTCTGGTTCTCAAGGTTGTTTAAATACCCAGTCCTCATGTTGATTTACTTCAACAAAGCAATAAAGCAAACTGGCAAATATATTGTCTCAAAAAATTGAAATTCAATTACAAAGTTGCAAAAACCAGTAATCATGGAATAGTCATATTTAATAATTGCCAGGTATACATCTACAATTTACCCATCACTTTCACTTTCACTTTCAGAACCAGAAACTACTTACACACAACAAGCCATATCATCATCTGGCATCTCATTAATTGAGTACCAGATTGTAAGACGCACCCCTTTAACTGAAA
Source organism: Teleogryllus occipitalis (assembly GCA_011170035.1). NCBI lineage: Eukaryota > Metazoa > Arthropoda > Insecta > Orthoptera > Gryllidae > Teleogryllus > Teleogryllus occipitalis. The sequence goes on from BLKR01001422.1 coordinate 108,835, forward strand.
CATTTAAGGAGGGGGTAAAAAGCAAATTTATACACCGGCATAAACTGACAAATTATTTCTGTATACTAGTGCCTCAGAGTTAATGGTACAAACTTCTATGGCATGTATTTTTTATTGATTTTTTCCTGTTTCCGGGCGCATCTACTGCTTGGGTCATTAGTCCCGTTAGTGTGGTCCATGTTTTTTCTCTTGGGAGAAGGCGGTGATCTTCCCCCGCGATGGCGAGATCCGGCGCCGACCTACCGTCGGCCACTGGGGTTTTCTCCTAACCAGGACTCTCCTACCAACGGGGCACCGCCCCTGCCAGGACAAGCTCTAAGCTCCCGACCGGTCTCCCGGAATATGTGGTAGTGTAGTGCATTTTAGTGTAAGTGTGTGTGTGTAAGGGGAAAGGATAGGACAAGGAAGAGGAAGAACAGATCGCGCGTGGTCCGTGGCCCGTTTGTTAGGGTATTGCTCCGGCATTCGCCTGGTGTTGATAGGAGAAACCACGGAATACTACCGATCAGACCAGCCGGCCGCTAGAATTCTCCTCCAGACAGCGAATGAATTCGACCTAGCTGAAAAGGTAGTGTCGAAAATCCTACCGCCGTTAGGACTCGAACCTAGGACCCCCCGGTCAGAGGCGCTGCAGTGACATCAGTTGATGCACTGAGCTACCGCTCCCGGTCTATGGCATGTAGAGGGGGTCGAAAATTATAACTTTTGTCCAGTTAGTATGTGGTGGGGAATTTCAAATAATTAACTTACGCAAGGGTCATTTGATTTCTGTCCCCTGATTGTTAGGCAACTCAGGCAACTAGGGACAGGAGTTCGACAGGACACATTCTGACGCAATCATAAGGATTTCGTGGGGGTACACGGAACAGTGGCGCCTAGCAATCAAGGGCAAATAACACACGTGGAACTTCGTTAGATGAAGTTTCTCACCGCACGTTCGTTGGCAAAAAGTTATAATTTCCAACCCCTCTACATCCCCTAGACGTTTGTAACATTTATTCTGAGGCATCCCGTTTTATGAACTACGACACAAAAGTTCGTTAAAACATTTTTGGACAGTCTATCCAGCGGGCGCCTGAACAGCGTACTTCGCTTGTTCGTGAATTGAATGTGCGGATATGCGCATGCGCTGTGCATTGTACTCACTGCGTACGGCGAGGCTGAGACGCGTCTGCTGGCCCACCAGCTGCAGCAGCTCGTGGTGCAGGGCCTCGGCCACCGGCAGCCCGTTCACGCGCACGATCTGGTCGCCCACCTGCACACAACACGTCCAGAGCTCGAGAGAGCACGCGAGGGAAGCTACTAGCTGAAGTCCTCGATTACGTCGCACAACAAAGAACAACTGTAGAAAGGTTGCAACAGAAAAGTAAACATACGCCATATAAGGAAAACGGAAAGCTTCAAAATACTGTTTCATGAAGTTTAGTACTTATTCTCCAAGTCTAATGAAATGACGGAGGTTTACAAATCACGGAAAAGTACGTGTACTTACACTATTTACTGTAAACATACAGCTAAACACTTTTCAGAAAAGTAAAAAAAAATTAAGGTTTTATATTTACCCAGATCTGTACCGTATGTTGCTGTGCTGTATGACTATAGCAAGGAATTCTCCTTTCCCCCTTACCTTAAAAAGGTAATGGATCACATACTGATTTTTTTTGTAAAGGGACACACATGTCAAACAATTGATGAACATTACGTTTATACATATACTCAGTAATCTTTGCGTTTAATAACACTCCATCTTCAAACTCAGAAAGCTATCTTCCTTCGCTTCGCTAACTATAACCTCACGAAATGTCGACTGCTATTGATAGATCAATCGCTAAACAAAACCAACTATATTGCAACTGCAAAATGCAAGTTACAAATGTCAGCAAAACGTTCGTGTTATTAATTTGAATATCTTTTTTAAAATGTATTGGTTATACTATAAAAGCGATTAATAATAACAAGCGATAACATTTTTAGGGCCCACCATCTTTCATTCAAAGTGCTTGCCTTCCCAGAATACTATGGGTGCCGCGCTGTATTAGAAAAATTGATTTATATTTGGTCCTAAAAATACCGGTTATCGAAGAACATTTAAAAACCTTTATTGTAACACGCGTCTTTAACCCCTGTTAACATGCAACCCTGCAGGTTTGTTAAGAGCACTAGTACCTACCTGTATGTTAAGAAATTTAATATCTTTAGCAACGGGTTTTAACCTTTAATATCCTCAGCAACGTAAACAACCATCGATTCATCGCAAGTCAAATGTTTGTTAAGAAAAAACATGGCTATGTACAAAACAAATCAGATTCAAACAATTCAGAAGTAATTCACATTGGTTTGGGAAATAATTATTTTTAATTGTAATATTAATATTACAATTAGAAAAATGTATATCAAGCAAATTAATCTCATTTGCCTCACATTATACCAAATGGAACTACTCCGGTATTCATATTTATTGACTATGTGAATGTGTCGTCACTGGAAGTCAACCTGCAATTTCCTAACCAAACGTCGTTTCTTTAGGTATCTTTAGGTTCAGGAGAATTATTTGCATCCATCTTTCTCGAACCACAGAATACAAATATTGTTTACATAGATATATCGCAAAATCTCCACAATATCGTACTAAAGTATTATTCCGAAGGACAACATGGATAAGAGCCAAAATTTATTGCTTATTTATCCTTGAAAATAGATTTTATTACATGGGAGGGTTTTTTTATTTATTTATTTAAGTAGTATATGACTTAGTGTAGGGATCACAGAATTTTGAAAATGTGCACACAAATCATTTTCCCCATAGCACGTCATACGCAGTTTGAACTGTTTTTGACGTTAAATAAATAAATAATAACGTGCTGCAGCAACAGAATTCATATGTTTACAATCGCAGTAATATCGAAAAATTTTCGCATAATTCGTGAGATTTTATGGTGACCGATAATATGTTGAACATACCACGAAATGTTACAGCGTTATTACTACCTCGCCCAAATTAAAAATCTCGGCTCCACTACGCTCAGCCTCGCTTTTAACTTTTGGCTTCAGCAGTAATAACACTCTTAACATTTCTAGGTATGTTAACAGCTATAATATTATTTTTTTATAAAAAAAGCATAAATTATTATTTTGTAAGAAAACCTCACGTTAGATGGTCACTACACCTACAGTCCCCCTCTCTCTCTCTATCACACACACACGCACATATATATATATATATATATATATATATATATATATATATATATATATATATATCCGATTGTCTTTAACACTTTTTAATTAAAAATTAGTTATATTCTTATTAATATTTCGAATTATGTGAGCACTATTTTTTTGGATTGAATTTTCGATTGGAAATAAGCCACTTACTGGCCTCAATTATAAATCCTACTCCGAAGATCCCCCTGCTCATGAAACTTCCAGATCCACTTCACATTTTCAGCACGCTGTGAGGCTCTTTAATGAGACTATGAGAGTTTACAAACCTCGCAGAAATAACAACTCGTTTTTCTTTACAATGTATTCAGCATTTTCCCGAAATCCCTTGATAGCTTCTAAATAGGAGTGACGGGGTAATGACGATATGTTGATGGAGTCAATGACACGAATAAGAAAGCCCCTCTTCTGTAAACTCTGAGTATCCATCCTAAAAATCTCTCATTGACTCGCTCCATTATCTGAAGACGTCGCTAACTCTGAAATTGAGGCGCCATTGCGCGAAGCATGATGGCACCTTCGGATAATTGGGTTGAATGGAAGCGTCGCGCTGGAGCGTTCCTGAGGTCCTTGCTCACGCACTGCTCTTTTCTGATATGCGATTGTCAGGCGTTCTCAGCTCCCACTGCGCCTAGAGGCGTGCCGCGCTAATGAGCGATATTCAGCGCTACCTTGGTGCTTCTACGTACTTTTCTCTTCCTGAGCTTGTTCAAAATCGTTTCTGCTTCATGCTTTCACCGTGGTTAACTCATTAAGAGTCTGGAAGGTCTACACTTTACACAAGAAAAAAGGATATCCGGAAACTTTACAACTACTCGAAGACTTCCAACTCGGATCCGGAACTAAATGTTTAGATCTAGGGATTAGAGGTGTTTTAATCAGAAACTTTTTAGATATTGCAGGCCGTAAATTCGCAATTGAAAATTTCGCGGAGCACAAGATATTTTTTAAAGGGAAGAATTAAATACGAGCACTGATGATACTCAAATATTTATTCACTAGTCGATTGTGGCGTGCCGACGCTCTAAACTGTTTCAAAAGTATTTTCATGTGTTGAAAATTTCTTTCACACTTCATTTCTTTCATGCGTAGCTTTGGTCAAATATGTTCTTACAGTATCTGTCATTGAACTTACCAATGAATCGTAGTAGCTGATAATGATATATTCCCCTTCAAAAATTCCCAACATTTAATGGTCTTGTATGTTACCTCCATACGGCATATGAACTGGTAATATTTCAATTTTAAAATTATAATCGCAGTAAAAAAAACCTGGAAGATATTGTTGATGCATATAGAGTTTAATGCAGCTACATTTTTTTTACAATTTTTGCTAATATGCACAATAGTGTACAAAGATCACCTGTAAGCTATTCTTTAGGGATATTCTCTAAACCTAATAAACGTTTATTCCCGATTAGTTCCGAAAATTTTGCCGCAAAATCTTCTACAACTACATTTGCTCCTTCCCCGGTTTGCTTAACACTTCCATATTTCTTTCCCACAATTTTTGAAGAAATTTAAACCCCAGAAACTCAGTCTAATTTGTGTTCACTTCCACGTGTGCAATTTTTGTATTAATCGATGTTTGTGTATATATATATATATATATATATATATATATATATATATATATATATATATATATATATATATATACATATACACATATTCACATTAAAAGGCGACTGTTTTGAAAGTTTATTCGAATAAGGTATTAGTTAAGTTTAATAATAATAATAAGTTGTGGGTCACATTCATTTGAAAATCGATATTTGCATACTTAGGAAAATAAAAGTGAAATCGAACGTAACAACGTTCATTCATTCTCTAACATTACTCATTGTTTTGTTTTCTCCGCATTCACTTGAAATTCTTCAAATTTAATACGTTCCAAGGCAATACTGTTCGTCGGTTTTGCAAATATTTTTTTTGAAATGTGGTATTAGGCCTACGGATAAAAATGAAAATTAAATATGCCGTGCGTTTACTTGTAAAAATTAACGTCACTTGTTCACTTAAAGATACCAACAACAGTGTTGCCAATGTCGCGAAAGAAAATTATGGCGTATTGAGCGAAAAATGCCTTTGGGTACTGGAGATTAATCAACGCCACCTAATCAACCTATATAGGTGGCGTTACTTTAATTCCCGGCATACTCACGCAGATGATAGCGCCAAAACAAGCAAAAACACGTTTTTGGAAATTTCTTTGAATGTTCTGGCCGGACCTGAAAACAAACTATCAGTTCCTCATCAGGAAATCGAGGTGCATCGCATGACACCTCAAATGTCTCGATTGATGTATGGGAAGTGGTCTAGCCATGAGTGACGGTACCGCACACTCGAACATATGAACATAACGCACACTCGAGAAAGTTACTCAACTACTGTGTAGGGATGTAATATTAATTTTAACTGCTTTGATTTTACGGTAACACAAAAAGGGTAGGTAATTTGAATTTAGAGTAATTTTAATTTAATAATTTTTATTAACTGTAATATTATTTTAATAGTTCACTCAGTAAGCCCAGAGTATCTGAATATCTGAATTTCTTTGTAAAACATTAAAAATTTCGTCACAAACCACCGGTTACCGACAGTTGTTCTATGTGAGGCAATTGTTATCATAGGATGTCCATTCTATTATTTACCAAAACTCAGTTAAAAAAAGTGCGATATAGACCTTCATAACAGCACAAAGAGATATAAGAAGTTCAAATTCACCTTATTCACACTTCAAATCGTATACTTTTAACCGTGTGTGGAAGTAAGAATACGTCTTTATAGTAAAACTGAAGCAAATGGAGTAAGGTGGTTTTGATAACTATGCCTATTATCCTTGCATCCAGCTAGTTTTGGTAGCTATTAACCTTGCTAATCATTATTCACACTTCAAATCGTATACTTTTAATCGTGTGTGGAAGTAAGAATACGTCTTTATAGTAAAACTGAAGCAAATGGAGTAAGGTGGTTTTGATAACTATGCCTATTATCCTTGCATCCAGCTAGTTTTGGTAGCTATTAACCTTGCTAATCATTAGCCCTTCCTATTACCCTTAAAAACGACACCCAAAGTCACATTCTCCGTTCATTATTGATTAATTAATTTAGATTTTCAAATTAGTCACAGTTCTAATTTCTTTTTCAAGTTCAGTAATCGTACACACGAAGGTCATTCTAGTTGGGTTGTGGAATCAGAAATCATGTTTTGTAGTGATATGACCAGAATTCTTCAGATCTGAGAATTATGAACGGCGTCGGTCGGCGGGATGGAAGAACGAACGCACGTTGAGATGGACGACCAGGCGGAGAGACAGGTGGACGTACTGGTAATCAGAGGAATGGATGGAGTGTTGGTCAGGCATAGGAACGGAGGACGGATAGAGAGATGGACGAATGGAAGATTGGTCGGCCGAATAAGTTCATTCACAAGTTATTATATTAAAATATACTATTTCGGTATCTGGAACCTCCCAATCGTGTATTTCCGACAAAATCTCGAAATGACTTCGGCCCGACTGGAACACTTTCTCCGGCTTGCGTATACAAACTGATATTGAAGGCTTCCGCAACCAGAGCCTACCAAATGATGACTGTCCGGGTGATACCGCGCATGACGAAAAGACGGGTGAGTTACTCCGCATCCTATACGGCTTCAGCCAATGAGCTTCATGCACCAGTTTGCGTCACAATATTGGAAGGAATTTTTAATGCAGCCAGGGACCAAAATTATATTGTTACAAGTCAATGAAACAGTTATAAAAATAACTTTTTTTTGAAATATTGCATCTTTAATTTCAACTACATCTTCACCGTGTTATTTTTGGTTGGATGGCATTGAAAATTGTCACATTTTGCCGCTTTTGAACAGGCTTATCAACACTTCTCGCTTGCCGTGCTGCATAGCGACCAGCCACTGGCCTGGCTATTCAAACTAAGTGCCCGTGTTGTGGTCACGTGGTTTGTGGAGTGCCTGGTGCGGGACAGAAGGAGCAAATATCAGAGCGCCAGACCAGCTCCCCCATGTCTTTTCATCATGATGCCGATTCGAATGCTGCGATGACTTCATACATGATGCATCATAGCTTTCGACAAGGTGTCACCCGGAGAGCTATGGTCAGACGCGTATAAAAAATGTTAAAATAATCCACAGTAACATTAAGAATCCACATGCGACGCTAGAGTCGGGTCCTCGCTGGCGCCTGAGGGAGATCATTGAGAAGGCGCCCGCGGCGATCGCTGCGCCTCCCCCGCTTCTTCACTCGCTCCGGCGCGCCGCCTCCGCCTGCGCTGTTTCGCAAGTGCAGACATCGTCACGTTCGACTGGGGTTCTCAGTCACGCCGCCCGGACGAGAAAGAGCGCGCGGTGGCGCGACGGCTGCGCGGGCGGAGGAAGAGGCGGGCAGGAGGAATGGGCGAGGAGAAGGAATTAGCGGGCCTGGCGGAGAGGCCAGGTGAAGGAATGGGCAGCGCGAAGGAATGATGGAGCGAAGAAATGGGCGGGGCGAAGGAATGGTCGGAGCGAAGGAATGGTCGGGGCGAAGGAATGGGCGGGACGAAGGAATGGGCGGGGCGAAGGAATGGTCGGGGCGAAAGAATGGGCGGGGCGAAGGAATGGATGGGGCAAAGGAATACGCAGGGCGAAGGAGTGGGCTCGGCGAAGGAATGGGCGGGGCGAAGGAGTGGGCTCGGCGAAGGAATGGGCGGGGCGGAGGAATGGATGTGGCGGGCGGAGACAGACGTGTCGCGAAGGTCTGGTTAGTGAAGGAGTGGCCGAACTGATTACAAATAAGTGCCTAGTATTCTTTCACTTTTGTGGACAGGAATTCTAGCGGCCGGCTGCTCTGTTCGGTAATTTTGCGCGGTTTCTCTAATCAATTCCAGGCAGTATCCTAATAAACTGGTCATGGTTCGCGTGATCATTCCTCCCTAATCCTTGCCCCTATTCTCTCCCCCCCCTCTCTCTCTCTCTCTCTCTCTCTCTCTCTCTCTCTCACACACACACACACACACACATTTACACGCCTCTACAGTGCCAGTCGGAAGGCCAGTCAGAACCTTAGACATTGTCTTGGCTAGGGAGGTACCTGGCGGAGACACCTGGAAAGGGAAACATTGCAAGCCGACGTGTAGGTCAGTACTGTATGAAGTCATCTTCCAGGATACAACAGGCACTCTGGGGCTAAAGAAGTTGACGCGTTTGGATACACCTCACTCACTCCTTGCAATTATTTTAGAGTAGCTGCCCTAAATGAATAGCTGCAATAAATGAATCCATCTTCGTATTTAGAACAACACCACTCTCTAAGTTCTTTCATTAAATCATTTCATTAAAAGTTATATTCCCAAAATGAGAGTCCGGCAGCTGTAGTTCTATTAGCGGGGTTCACTCCAGTGATCGCCCTCTTGGTGATCACCTTATTTACTTGAGTGATTGAGATATCACTTTTCTCTAAGTGAAGAGGTCCTATGTCATCCCTTTTCGCAAGTGGCGGGTTGGTGAGTTTGTGGAAGCGATGGCGTTAGTAGAAATAGTGATGGTAGTGGTACTAGTGGTGGTAATGGTGCCTATGGTGGTGGTGGTAGTGATGTTACTGACGAATTGGTTGGTTGTTAGTGATTTCGGGCGCGTCAATACCTTAGGTCATTATTCCCGTAAGTGTAGTGCGTGTTTATCCTCGTGAGATGGCGGAGATCTTCCACCGCTGGGTGGCGAGATCCGGCGCCGACATACAATTGGCTAGCGGGATTTCCCCTAACCAGGACTCTCCCACCAGCACCGCCCTAGCCGGGACAAGCCCTCAGCTCCCGACCCGTCTCCCAGAATGTGTGAGTGTAGTGCATGTTAGTGTAAGTGTGTGTGTGTAAGGGAAGAGGATAGGACAAGGCAGAGGAAGGAAAAATTGCACGCGGTCCGTTTCGTAGGGTACTGCTCCGGCATTCACCTGGTGTTAATCGGAGAAACCACGAAAAACTACCGATCAGAGCAGCCGGCCGCTAGAATTCTCCTCCAGACAGCGACTGATTTGACCTACCTGAAAAGCTAGTGTCGAAAATCCTGCCGCCGCACAGTGGTCTATTTTCAATATTTAGAGGGACATTGCTCTTTTTGAACTGAAATCAACTGTTTAATAGTTTTTTTGTTAATTTTATATAATTTTGAAATCTTTATCACTCTTAACTGCTGTTCTATAATATGCAAAAGATATTCGAATCGTTTTTCTGCGTATTATTGCGTACAAACAAGGATATACATATATTCTATAATTAAACGAATTGTATAGAGAAGAACCTGTATTTTACGAAAGAAAATAAATGATAAATACATACCCAAACGATTTATGTATCAAAATCACTGCCTGAAGAATCTTCCAAGTCTTCTTCATTCTGGCTTTGGAATGTATCATCTGAATGCTGGTGAACTCGTGACAATTCTGGTGAATGTGTAGGGACTTTTAAGAGATTGATGACTTGCTGTGGCAATTGATTTATTTTTCTTTTAGGTAAATTTCTGATGCTAGATATCACTGGATCAGAAGATATCAAGAGAGCCTGGAGAAGGTCTTCGAAGTTTCGTTGATATTTTTGCGAGTATTGTGCTCGCGAAAGAAGCGACATTCTTTATGTCATGCTTCTAATGCTTCCTCGCTTAATTGTCCTATAGGAAGCAAAAGTGTGTCCATGACGTCAGCACCGTGAATTAGAATTTTGTGGACACTCGCTGGCATTTTAAACCACCCATACTGTTCCACAAATAGTTCTGCTGTTTCATGAGCATACTTTCTAAATTCTTCAGTGTTCAACTCATAACCGCAGGAAATGGCTTGTAAAATCACTGAAAATCGTAATATTAATATTTCGTTAATCCCAGTGATTTCTGCTGCTTTTTTTGGATCCTTGAAAAATCTTCTTGCTGTATTTCCATCATTCGTAAGCCCCGCACCCTGCTTGACAACATCCACAAGTAGTCCAGTTTCTTGTCAAAACTTTGAGATAACTTTAGCTTTTTGTTCTTCAAATGCAGCTTTGTTTTCGCGCCCTCGACTTTGCCAAGTTTTAAAACTTAATCTGTATGATATGTGTAAAATGCATTCAAAGAATCACGGTACGGTTGCACGGTATTCGCACAACAGCATGTATATTGTTCATCTCATTTGGCCTCGCATTGCAAATATAGCAACTCTGGGTTGATGGATTTCCTGCCAGGGCATTAGCTATTTTTTCATCCAACATGGTCTTCAATAATTTGTGATACACATCCATTTCTTTTCCATTGGTTGTGATACTTGTTGGATTTAATGCTAATACTTGATTTTCAATGTATTCACTCTCCTGAGAAATGACATCATGGGTTTCTTCAATAAACTGACATTTAATTGGCATGCAGAATCGTGTAGATGAAGAACGTGGATTCAGCCAAATGATTTTTTCGAAATTTTCGGTTTTTGTTGTCATTTTTAAGGGTACAATTGACGTTAACAACAAATCAGAATCTGTAGCATGTGCGCTTTCAAGAAAGTTTTGCTTGTAGTTTGAATGACAGGACCTTCCATCAAAACCCCATTTGTAAATAATTTCGAAAGAGGAAGTTTCATGTTCACTTACAACTCTTTTGATAACTTCGTGTTGAACTATGGATAAACGATGTGCTGTATGGTCAAGTAGGCTTTGCAATTTAACCTCGCCTTTTGTCTCGGAAATAACTATGTCTTTGGGGTAGCACTGCTCTTTAACTTTCAGTACTTTGTTGTAGGCCGGATATATATCACAATTTCTCTCTTTTGCACTTTTTCTTATCTGAATAAATTGTGCTTTACTCAATTTGGCGTCTATAATCAGAGCCAGGGCTTCTTCTGGAGTGTAAGGGTCAACATTTTTCTTTTGCATATTTATTTTTTTCATTGTCCTCAACGAACGAGGGCTTGAAATTGTAGTCTTTTTTATGACATGAGCAACATTTCGTTTGCCTTGTTTTCTGAAGACTGCGTCGCAAAAGCTAGTTCTTGAGGATTGTGGCCCTCAACTAATTTTCTTGTGCGCCTTTTCTTTGTTCTGGTGCTCAACGTATCAAATTCTCTTTGATGATGTGTCGTGGATATTCGTGGTCGTATATCATGTCGAAGAAAGATCATTTCTTCTTCTAACCAGTCTTTATTTTGTTTCAAACATGTTTCCTTCCACCTTACGCTTGCTTTCCAGCGATTTACAATTGAGATAGTAAAAAATCTAATTTTATTGATAATATCGTCTTCTGAAACATTCTGCACTCTCGACATTATCAAATCAACTACCTTCTTTCTCACATGAGTTTTATTTGCCTGAGACAGAAGACCTTCGTGCGAAAGAAATCCAAACAATTCCAGACGCGTCTCTCCCAGTCGCGCACCAACCGACAAATAAAACTAAATAACACAATTTCCGCAAATCTCCGCACATTAAAATTAGTCTCGTTTTAAAGGTAGATAAATACTCTACATCATATAAAAAATTGGTCATGTTACAACGAAGTCCTTTTTTGTTCTACTCCACCTTCATTTTCCCGTTTTTTAATAAAATAAATTTAATACTTCTAAAACAATAAACACGTATTAAAATTAATATATAACGTACATGAAGAACCAGATTCCATGATGGGATAAAAATTTTCACACGAATATACCACGCACGTACTAGGACACCTCGAACACAGCCTACCGAGCGATCTCCAAACAAGACTGAGCGCGCTCTGTGTCTTTCGCTTCGTTTCATGAATCCTTATCGCTCTACGCTTCATAGAATATGGTCTATTCATACTTTTTCGAACAATTCAAGCTTCTGTTCACACTCCTGAATCGATACATTGAGGTTTCAACAACTTTGGTTTCAAGGCAAATGTCCCCGTAAATGAGCAAAATAGACCACTGTGCGCCGTGAGGACTCGAACCTTGGACCACCCGGTCAGAGGCGCTGCAGTGACCTCAGTTGATGCACTGAGCTACCTCACCCGGTTGTTACTGCCGGAGATGGTGATGGTTTTGGTGGAGATAGAAGAGGCCGCGGCAGCGGAGGTGTGGTGGAGAAAGCGTCGGTGGAGTCGGTGTGGGCGTAGAGGGCGCTGGCGGGGGCGTCGACGCTTGTGGGGCGGACGCGGCCACGCGACAATGGCTCCCAGGGGAAGTTGCGCGGGCGCCGCGCCGCCGAGTTGCGCAGCGCTCTTGAACCAGGCCAGCGACTCCCAGTGCGCTTGCGGGCGCCAGCGGGGAAGCGGGGCGCCCAATTTCTCCGCGCGCGCCCCGCCGCCGCGGATATTGTTCGACTCACTTCAATGGATTTTCTCCCGGCGTGAACGATGGGGAGGTCATTACGAAGTTTATACATTAGGGCTGCGCTATTTATCGGGAGAAAGTCGTTACTACTCCGTTATATAGTCATTTACAATGATTTGTTATACTTTCTTTTTAATTTTTGGCCCATATGCTACTTTAGTGCAATCAGAGATGAAATATAAGTTATTATATCAATTAGTGTAAGCAGTGGATAAGTAATTACATGATTAATAAAAGAGAAGCCGGAACACTATTGCAGGAAATTTTAAAAAAGAAGCTAGAAGAAAAGATATTAGTTTCTCTCAAAATATTAAATTGGCTGAAAAAAAATTACAAGATTCTGTTCCTTTTTAAAACTAATGGCAGTTTATGTATTCAGGCAGTGAAGTGGCTTTTTTTTTGTTGCGAAGTGGAGTATCAACCGAGGTGAAGCGTAGCGAAGCAGAGCTTAATAATATTCTGAGGTCAAAAAAGTAACTTTGCGGCTGAGGTACAAACAATTTTTTGCACACTCTCATTTGACTTAACTTTCCTTAGTTTGCAATTTACATAATAATGAACCAACACTCGACTCGTCATCAGAAAGGTCGCAAACTGGAACAAAAGAAGGGAATACAGAGTCCATTCCTCCACGCCACCTCCACCTTTAGGGCGCAGTTGTTGCAAGGGGCAATAGACGTTGAGTTCCCAGTGCTACTAATATTTGGTTGCGTTTACTATATTCGTATATTGTGTTAACATGATTTATTTTATGGTTCAGGACGAGGAATTTTTAGGCCAACGTTGCAAATGTAAGCTTTTCGTTTTTATCGATCCGTAAAATCCAAATAAGTGAGTGTCCCCTCCCCCCCAAAAATTCAAAACTAGTGGTGCTGCAGCAGCAAAACTTTTTAACTTTTGCAATTTTGGAAAATTCAGAGGGTTCGCCAAAAATAGAACCTGCGACATTTATTAAGGCTCTATCCGAGGAAAAATATTAATGAAAAAATTTGAAGCCGTTTCTGAAAAGAAAGAAAAAAAATTGTTTATTTTCACCCAAAATTACGCAAAACAGCTCATATTTTCCAAAAAAATTTTCATTACTGAATATTTGAAAGATCTTTCTTTCAAGAAGGGATTTCATTGAGGAGAAACCTCTATCTTCAGATTTTAATGAAAATTAAACCTGCGCCATTGTCTTAAGCGTCCTTACGCTATCAGAGGATGAAGTTCAATTAAACAATTTGGAGCCATTTTCAAAAATCAAAATATACGTTGAAAATTTGCTGAGACTTGTTCGTTTAGATTGATCGGGATATATCTATTTTGGAAAAAATCGCGTGATTGGTTTAGGCGCTAGCGTTAACCACAGAAAGTCGTTTTACCTTAAATCAGGACGGCATGATTTGGCACAAATTATTGATTATGACTACACAACGTGTTAAAGGAGGTATTTTAATACATTATGGAACATGATTTATCAACTTTTTCGATACCAAGACCCCACAAAATGAGTTTTTTTCTGTCGAAAAACCTGCAATTTCTATCGCTGCATTAAAATAATTTCTGTTTAGTATGTAAATTCGTTGTAGGACGAAAAAGTTAAAAGGACAGTTCTCAGGTGAAAAACGAAGGTTTGACGAAAAGTTTAAGAGAACAAGTGAATATCACATATTCATGTCTAAGAGGTATCGGAAAACATTTTCCCCTTACAATCAATTTCCTACGCTATCGGCTTCACATTTTTGTTTAATGGCATAGAAAAATGGCACAAATCAAACACGAATGCTTCTCTGAATAGTTGAAAAACTTGTTGAAATAATTTGACTAATTCTAGATTGTAAATTGAAATTTTTTCTGTTCAATGGGAGAATTAACTCAAAATCCCCGTGAGTCACTTTTCTATATGACGTGAGATATATCATCAAACTATCAAATTTTACCGCATGAAATTCCTATACGACATAAAAATTTACTACCTACATTGATGTCAATAGTGAAAAAGAGGAATGATGTCTATCGATATTCCGATATTTTTATTACACAAGTATCCATGAACTCTTCATTTGTTGACATCATTTGAAGACGTGACGCACCATTTCAATGTCGTAATCTGACAAAAGACATCTGGATCATTAACGAAAGCGATATGGAAGTGAAAGAGTTTTCATGTTTCCTTGTAAATACTGATATGACAAAAGGGCTAATGCACAAACCGTGGATAATTGGTTTCTCAGATTCCTCATTATCATTCCTGTCGGTCAATGACCATTTGAGACATCAGACACGCAGCCAAGACGTTGAAAACCAAACGACCTTGTTGACCTATTTTGAATTCCAGAGATTGTGTCTCAGAGACAGAACGTCGAACTGAATTTTAACATACACCGACTACTAACCCTGTTAGTTTCCTTCCATGAAAATGAAGCGATGAACTGGAAAGAAAATTTCAAAATTATCGCGTGTGATATTCGAATGCTCCGGTTTTTCACTATATAATGTAATGGAAAATGGAAAATATGCGAAAAAGTGAAAAATGGAAATAATTACCTAAATATTCAGAGAAAAATCCAGCATTGATTAAGATGACTAGTCTCGAACTAACTAGTGAGAATAGGCGAGGGGAGGGGAGGGGCATATCTTCTATTAATTATCATTTCCTTACATGAGCACGTAATCTAAACGGTATTTTGCATATATGCTTTCCACTGTTTAAGGAGAGATCATGAAGGGTGAATGGTATAAGATTGAAGTTGCGATTATAATCAGGTGGGATATTTGGTGTAATGAGGTACCAGCCATACGATACATTCATGGTAAAAACACGCATGCTTGAATGGAACTCACATACTAATCCAGTAATGCCCCAACATCAGTTACTTGAAATATTAATAAGTGTGATGAACAAGAGACCGCATTTGAACCTTACAACACGTTTTACACCTTCAAGCCAGACGTTTTCCCTTACACTCCCATAAAATTTCTCCTCGACACAAAAATACCGACTTAACGGTCAGTTTTCTCCTCCAATCGGGCAATTTGTTACACCGTCCGTCGTTTGCAATTCTGCACCCCTCCTGTCTTCTGGGATCGGTTGCGCCGTAGGACGTCGTGCAGCAGTTACGACCCGCTGCACCTCGAGGACCCTGGCAACAATGGACACCCGCCGCTGCGCGGAAGACAAAAGACGCGAGCGAAGCGCCGATGAAGCATGCTGCGGTCGCGCCAGAGACAGGCAGTGGGTCGACACGACACCAACGAAGAGCATAAAAATTATTTCTGCGCAATCAGTAATAATGAGAGCAACAAAAAATAAAAATTCCTCTATAATAAAGTTCTTTTTTGTTATATTTCTTCGACGTATTACATTTAAAATACCTTTAACGCTTACATTATGTTAAAAATATTCATTGTTGTTAATACAATAATGTCACGTTTTCCTCATTTTATTATATCATTTTATATAGTTTCATGGTATAGTAGTAGTTATAGTTTCATGGTATGAGATATTCTAACGTCAAAACAGTAATATTTTTCGTTTACGAATATATTTATGTGATTTAAACAGTTTTCTATCCTTTTCAATGTAATATTTTATTAAGAAAAACAATATTTTTTATTAATTTGTTATTATCAGATGTTATTCTTAGATCTGCGAATGACTTCAGTTGAACACTGTAGATTATTATCAATTATAATTAACAGCTCCAATTTGTAAACTTTAATTATCTCACTGTTTATTTATACAAGATGTCGTTTGAAGTAATGAGTTTTACTTATTGTTTTATTTTCCTTTATTCTTTTTCTAACTTCCAGAACTAAATTCACACATGACGTGAATGCATCTAATAAACATGAAAACAAAAGGACAGAGTTGTCATTCGCGATTGTATACTGCTTCATGCATCCGCATCAGACCAAAAGATTCGTCTATAAACAAATTCATCAGAAAGTGCAATGCAATAACAAATACTTTTTGACAATTTCCGGCAACACCAAAATCTCCAACATCTTTTTGAGATCTTTTTTCTCAAGGTATGTTTCACTATTGGTTGCACCGATAATATCAGACTCTTTTATGATTATATGTTGCCGCCAGTTTTGCAAAATATTTCGTTGGTTCATTAATTCACTCATTCATTCATCCATCACCTATTTATTGATTCATTTATTCATTCAGTTATTCATCCATCCATCATCCATCATTTATTCATTCATTTATTAATTTATTCATTCATTATCCATTTATTCATTCATTCATTATCTACTTATTTATCAATTTATACATTAATTAATTCATATCCATAATAAATGTATTCATTCATTATACACACATTCATTCACTCCTTCGTTCATCCATCATTTCATTCATCCATCCATCCAGTCATTCATCCATCAATTCATTCATCCATTAATTCGTTCGTTTATTTATTCATTTAATCATCCATTTGTTTATTCACTCATTCATTCGTTTGTTAATTCATCATTCACTAATTTCTTTAGTCATTCATTTGTTTATTCATCACTTATTTATTTTTTTATTTATTTACTTATTCATTCATTCAATTCGCGCCTTGCGGCCCAGTGCGCGCCACAGCTCTTCGGGCGCCTGTTGCGGTTTTTACAGCGTCGCCGCCGCCGCCGCCGCTGCTCCGAGTTACTGATCATGCCGGGTCGAATGGGGCAAATGGCCGAAGGAGAGGAGAGGTCGTTTTTCGAAGAACTTTATATAACTCGGCAAAAAGGTGTGCGACGAACCTGTTATGTAGTTGGTGTTCTTTTCTCTTTCCCACCCGGCCGTGACCCTTTACCTTTCGGAGAATCTTCATCGAACCAGCAGGCGCTTCCCGGAGAGAACAAGGTCGCTGCGGAAGCAATGAATTCGCGAGAACGACATGGGAATTTCTTTTCTCAAATACAAAAAGCCTACTTTCTTGAAAAATGGTATTTGTGGAAGTATTTATTGCTTATGGGCGCGTCCATTAGTTTCAAAAGTGTAATGCATGTTTTATCTCGAGAGGAGGTGGTATTGATCCCCTCTAGAACGTGAGATCCGATGCCGACCTATCCGTCGGCTTTCGGGTTTTAACCTCTCCAGACATCTCCCTCAGCGGGACACTGCTCCACTACATAACCGCCGTTGCCTCGTACTGAACGAATGATGGAAGGCGGCCATCAAGGGAGTGAATAGTGACTAGAAATTAATGATATGGATAGGATGATGAAGTAAATGGGATTTGAGGTGGTGCACTGCCCAATACAAAGGTATACACACCTTAGACGGGTCTTGAAATCCGTCTACTTGGATGCTGTTGCAAGCCTCTACACACAGAGGCCGGTTTGAAAAGTAATTAAATTTTAAAACGAAAAGGAATCTCAAGAGAAGATAGAAAAGTCTACCTTTTGATAGAAAGGATGTATTAATTTTCAGGGGAACATATTTCATTTACTGCTTTCACTTTCCATACACGAAGAAGTTTCGGGTGGAAACATCGGCAAGATCTATGGTGGACTTTCCTCGTTTCTCCGACATTTGCCACCATGTACTGCAACAGTTTCCTGTTTTCTACCAACAACTGGTCCACGCCACTTTTCCCACGAACAAGTGCCAAATAAGAACGGAACCACCCGCTCTGTCGCGAAGGTCTACGTTGGGTCGCATTCCAATTTTCAGTAAAAAATATATCTCTAGGATGTTCAGATATTGAGATCTTTAACAAAAGAATTAGAGCATACAGTGATATCGTAGGATTGATTTATTTACGGCACTACAATTTTAATACGTCGTTTTCAGAAGAGGGGAAAAGCTAAAATGCACAGAAGCGGACGTGATAACTTGTCATTAACTATGACGAAGTCCGAAAACTGTACTACATAAAATCATGATCGCCGTAAAGAATTGTTGAACCCGATTTTACAATACTGTGACTATACGAAAATTAAAATTTGAATGATGTAAGAACAATGAATGAACAAGGACAAGTTTATCCAACTGAAAGAAGAACATAATACATCTTGTAAAACATTAATCACATAGGAACAAGAAACGGAAGTAAAATGTGCACAAATTGGAAAAGACACGAAGGGGACAGAGCGGAGAAAGAATCGTTGCAAAACGAGATAAAGAGGTAAATCGTGGACTGAATGCGTACAGAAGCAAGAATAAAAATATAAAATAATGGAAACAAGGACTGCGCTAGAAAGGCGAAGGAGGAACACGAGGCAAAACGGAGAAAAGACGGGAAAGCAAAGAGGTGGAACGAAAAGAAATAATACCGCTTGGGTTTAGTAGCATTGTCACTGTGTCTGAAGTGACCCTGACCGGGAGGTTATACGTTCAAGTCCCCACGGTGGCAGATTTCGAATCTATCTATATAGATAGGTCCAATTGAACCGCTGTGAATTCTAGCGATCGGCTGCTTAAATCGAAAGTTTTCCGTGGTTTCTCGTATCAAAACATGAGAAATGCCGGAGCAGCATCCTATCAAAACGGGCCACTGACAGCGCGCTATCTTGGCTTTCTCTTCCTTGATCTTGGCTCTGTTCTCCCTCTGGCTGAGGGAAGATGCTAGAAGGGAGGAAATCCTCCGCAAGCTGACGTTTTCATTTGTACCAGAGCTTAACATCTAGCGGGGTCCAACACTGCCACCTCCCGAAATAAAACACTCTTTACTAACGCGACTAATGATTGTAGCAGTTGAACATAAAATAAGGCAGCAGCAAACGTACTTCAAGGGAAACAGGAAAATAAGAATCAAAGGAAGTGCGAGACCTCACATGACGAAAATAGTTCACGGAAAAAAAGTATCAGCAACAAACAATACCAGGCGAGCCTTTCCCGTCGAAAAGAACACTAACCTAGCAGTATGATGAAACCGAATCCGCCGTTGCTCAACCGCGCGCGCCAGGCATCTACGCATGGGGCTGTGGATGTTGGCTTGGGGAGCACGCGCCGCGCGCCAGACGTGCGCTCCCGCGCCCGCCGACGGACACGCGCACGCGCATGCGCACGACTCCTGCCCGGATTCGTGTCTCAGGCAGCCTCAGGCGTGATCACACAATGGGGACCCCTAATACGCCTTTTTTAAATATAAAAGTGACACTTCGTATGTTTGTATGTGCCACACAATCTTTACAACCACTGGTGTGATTGCTCCTAACTCCAGAAGTCGGTCTTAGAAAACGAACGTTGGAACATTTCCATTCGCGAACCGTACTATTAGAGACTGGAACACTGTGCTTGTGACAGTCATTGAACTTTTTTATCAAACATTTTCCTCAAACCAATAAATTTTAAATTTAAAACCGAATTAGTTTTAACAGTTAATATCTATGTTACTGATACATTTCTTATTTTTGAACCATATCTTTAAACCTCTTCATTAAACCTCTTCCTCAAAGCAAATTTAAAACCAAATAAGTTTCCTAACTGTGAATCTGTATATTACTGATATTTTTCATATTAATTAATGACTAGTCTAGTATTATATTGCTGGTTAATGCAGAGTTAATGAACGTAAAATTAAGTTAATTTTGCACCAAGTTTCTACATTTAATTGCAGAATTAAAAATGAATCTTTCTAATCTTTGCAAGAACACTTTTAAGTGGCCGAAAACAAAAAAAAAGGGGAGTTGCGATCCAAAATACTACTCCAAAATGTGATTGATTTTTTCTTCAATATTTAGTTATATTCAATTCCCGATGGGCCTGTATGGTATTGTTGCCGGGTATCCCGGAGGGGTGGGAGTGGAGCCGTGCCAGACGGACCGGTGCGGGTAGAGCGGGCAGAGCGGGCGGATCTGTGAGGGGCGAGCGGAAGGAGTGGGCGGACAGAGGGCAAGGAGCGGATAGAACTGGATGATCCGAAGGAGCCAGAGAGGAAGACGCGAAAGGATTGGGCATAGCGGAAAGAGCACAGGAAGCGGAAGGAACTAAAGGACAGGGAGAAGCGTGTGGAGAGAAAAGAGAAGGTGGAACGGAAACGACGGAAGGAGTGGGTGCAGCGGAAAGAGCGGAAGAAATGGGAGGAGTGTGATGAGCTGGAAGAACATGTAGAGCGGAAGAGGCTGGATTGACGGGGCGGGAAATGTGGACCGGGAGGCCGTGGAGAGGCTGTGCGGTGGGGAGAGGAGAGCATGAGAAGCGAGAGAAACATGATGGAAGGGACTGGATGAGAACGGTGCGAGATGTCAAGACGGCAATGGTAGGCCAGGTAGGGTGTGTGGGTGAGAAGGGCAATGCTGGGTGGGCGAGGCTTCCTAACAGCTTCATACCGAATAGCACAGTGCTAAGGTCGAAATTCTTACTGACTGTGGCTGCATTCGCCAGCTGGTTGCCACCAATTCCCGCACGATATTATTTCTGACAGTCACCTTTTGCTTCAAGTTCAAACAATGTTTTTTGTAAGTTAGTGTACGGCCTAGAGTTACCCCTCGATATTTTGGATTCGGGCAATGTTCCAGTTGAAAGCCCTCGCATTTCACATTTAAGGTTCTATGCGCTTGACTATTCTTTTAATGTAAAGCTCAAATATGGTTTTTTAAAGGGTTGGGGCCAAAACACTACCTTGTGGTAGGCCGTTTCTGAGAGCCTTCCATCTGCTCTTTCGCCCCTGGAATTCCATGAAGAATCTTCTGTTCTGTAAACGATTTCCAATTGTGCGGATGAAATTGTAATCACGGATTATGTCATACATTTTCTTTAACAGAAATTGATGATCAATTATGTCCGGTGTCCGGAGAACACCAACGATTGTGTGTGTGTGTGTGTGTGTGTGTATGTGTGTGAGGGGGGTCTATGACAGACCCCACAATAAATTGCATAATACTTTAGGTAAAATATTATACATTCAAGAACTAACGTGTATTTAAAATTAGATTACATTTGTTTTCTGCAAATTTGTGTTAAAACATTTTCAGTTTTTAAAGAATGATCATACTACATATTTTTAACATTTCCTCTACTTTCGATTCTTTTCGCAAGGACACATACGAACACGTCCTGTTTTTGAAGAACTAGTTCAACGCACACAGTGTTGGTAGGATTGTACAGCTATTCTTTTCATTTGCAGATGCTAAAAAAAGATTGCAACGTGACTATGGGCTAGTTCAGCTGCATGACGACAGTTTCGATTATTTTATTTCCGATAAATGTTGAATGGCAAAAAAATCACTTAGGATTAAGAAATATTTTAATAATGCGAATCCTACACGATGAAACATAACTCATCTAAACAAAGATGGAGAGAAACACTACTCTGAGGTCCTTCATTGACCCCTACCCATTGGTATGAATGATACTGTTAATATGGAGCCTTAACCATGACCAAACTATGGGATACCTAAATGCATTCAAATATTAAACAGATGTTATCAAAGTCAATAGGAATTAAAATTACCTTTCAACCTAACACAGGCACTTCTTAGAATTTTCAGTACTAGCTTCCAGATCATACAATTGATGATTCGCTAGGAATAGTCCCGAAAACCCTCACTTCTTCAAACATTATAATTTCCAATAGTTGAGCTTTTAGCACAAAGCATACGGACAGCCATGACTATCGTCACTTTCTAATATCATTTCCAGATCATGAACTCAAATTTTATACTCAAATCTTCGATAATACGTAGCCCTGACAAAGGACTCCTATGTATAATTTCCAATACTTGAAATGTTAGCTAATAGTCTGGAAACAATGCAACGGCTATCCGACAACCGACACTTCTTTATTATGATTTGTGGTGCTTGAAAGTTAGCTCATACTATGGATAGTACGCTGAGGGTAGTACTGACAAATCGCACCCTTTCAAAAATTATAATTTGCAGTATTCCAGCTTTTAGCTCATAGCAGGAATACTATGATACATCTCCCGGATAACGGACACTTCTTCATTCCAATCTCCAGCGGCCGCGCTGTCGGCTCCTACCACGCACGCCGCGCTCCGCACGCGCGCGCTTCGGCACGCGCCCGGCCGGGCCACGCCTCCACGCACCTGCAGGCCGTGCAGCTGCGCCTCGGAGCCAGGCTCCACGCGCGACACGAAGAAGCCCGTGCCGTGCTCGCGGCCGCCGCGCACGGAGAAGCCGAACACGCCGCCGCCGCCGCCCCCGCCGCCCGAGGGCGCGCGTGCGCGGCGCGACAGCACCAGCGTGCGCACGCGGCTGCCGCCCCCGCCGCCCCCGGCCGCCGCCGCCGCCGCTCCGGTCCCCGCCGCAGGCTCCGGCATCTGCAACAACGCACGGCCCGCGGGTCACAGGTTGCACTCAAGCCGTGCAACGAGCGACGCTATTCAGGAAAGAGGAGTAGCCGATCCGGGTAGCCGAAATCGCGAAGGTAGTAGTGCCGTCCGATCGAAGTATTCTGGGTTCGAATCCTACCTCGGGCACGGTTGTGTGTTTTTCGTGATTGTGAGTATTGTCTGCGTGTCATGTGCTTGTGTGTCCCCTGTGATTAGCGTCAGGAAGGGCATCCGGCCGTAGAAACATTGCCAAATGAGGATAAAAATGGAGTGGGTGGAAGCTCAATAAAAAGAATTGAGCCTGCTCCCATTAGCGCCCCCGTAGAAACGGGGGAAAAGGTAAGGTTAAAAAACAAAACTAAAACGTTAGGAAAGGGTAGTAGAATTTTCTGTTAAAATATAAATGATAAAATCTAAAAGTGGCATGCCTATTAAAATGTAGTTAATGCATTTAGGATATAGTTTGCTGTTATTTAAATTAATTATGTTCCATGAAAAGTAAGCAGATATTAAGACGTGATGCGCCAGTCAAGCGATCTGGTGGGGTGGTACAAAGACGGAAGCCGGGAAATCGACCCCCCTGGTTGGGGCAGAGTCGGCGCCCCTACTCTTTGTAACCGTAGAGAACACGAATAAACACCTATAGGTCGGAGATTAGGATGTACGCAGCAAGTGCGGTGACACGCACGTAAACTAAGGCGGCTTTTTAGATTCTTCCACATCTTGGTTGTGGTGTGTATTCAATCATACGCTAGTCAGGAACGCTGGCGCGCTCTATGGATATCGGTCAAAACAACGTCCGGTATACCGCGCAAATACGCGCTTGCACACTAATACACATACGAAAGTGAGATGTGATTTTTGTGTGTATGTGTGTGAGAGAGATAGAGAAGAGAGAAGAGAGAAGAGAGAAGAGAGAAGAGAGAAGAGAGAAGAGAGAAGAGAGAGAGAGAGAAGAGAGAGAAGAGAGAAGAGAGAAGAGAGAAGAGAGAAGAGAGAAGAGAGAAGAGAGAAGAGAGAAGAGAGAAGAGAGAAGAGAGAAGAGAGAAGAGAGAAGAGAGAAGAGAGAAAAGAGAAAAGAGAAGAGAGAAGAGAGAAGAGAGAAGAGAGAAGAGAGAAGAGAGAAGAGAGAAGAGAGAAGAGAGAAGAGAGAAGAGAGAAGAGAGAAGAGAGAAGAGAGAAGAGAAGAAACTGTACTGATATGCACTTCTTTTCTTGGTAAGAAGTTTTATTTATTCCAGCGTAAAAGCAACAGGTTTGCCAAATTGTGAATTTGTGGTTTCGATTTGAAGTAAGATGTGTAAATTAAAGCAAAACCATATGAGGTATGTCTCTATTACTTCTATTAAAATATAACTTTAACCTCACTAATTTGATTTGTATCATGTACACTATCTGATATTGTAGTGTAACCAAGTTTTAATACTTTATTTCAATAATAAACACTGAGATTCAATTCCTTATCCACTACAACTGAACTGACAATTTTAGGGACAGAACAATAATCAATACGTTGAAAAATAATAGTCTTCCTTATTAATAATCGAACAATAATAGTCCAAAATAAGCAACTCCAGTTCGCTATTAGTTCATCAAAAGTCCTGAAAGATATTTTATTTCATCTTGCAATGTTTACTTTTGCACTTTTTTCAATAGCAGCAAGCTGATACTGGTTTTCTAAACTCAATTTATTTTCTTGAAGACTTTGTCTGCAGGATGTGTTTGGGCCATTGAAGCAGGAGAATTAGGCAACAAAGAAGGCGAGACAGTGGTGTATGTTTTAAAGGAAGACTGATTTTTAGCCCATTATCATAATAGAACAACGAATTCTTCTCAACTTCCCACGTTCGCAAATACAATTCACAAAGCTGAAAGTAAACACTGAACCAATCAAGTGAAACATTTCACTTTTTACCATAATTCCCTCATCTGGGGACACTGCCCTTACTCAACCTGATTCTCACTATTTCAACAACAGACCACATCTACATAACCACAACTCGGAAGCTACACGTGCTACTCAACGTACACAACTGGATCGCGTCAACTCGAACAAGTCGGCCTTCTCTAGCCGCCATATTGAATTTGAAAAACTGCAGTACGCAGGTCTTGTGGTGTTGACTGGATAATGTGTTCATTTTTTTCCGCAACACGCTAGTTATAATATATTAAGTGTGTTGTGGCAGCTCAACCGTTTTATAAATACATAATGTCTTATCTTCTCGAAAGAAACACCAAGAAAAACTGCTATTTTACCCAAAATACGTAACATCTGGGTTTTTATAATATTTGAACAACTGTTCACTGAATATAAATGTGTAAATTTTAATAAAACTTTATAATACAATAATAACTTTATAAATCAGTTGAGATGAAACTGGGTCGAAAGCGTTGTAATACGATACATTCCACTTTTTGAAAACATTTTATAAGTACTGTCATTGTTATTTTTTTGATTACCCGTTTTGTTCCTTTCATAAGAATTAATTATGATACGAGTAATGAAAGTGATACTTTATTTTGCGAGTGGGAAATGTTGCGACGCCAGGGCGATAGGCCGAGAGGCGCAATCCTACGAGCAAAAGAAGTAACTTTTATCATGTGTGTCATACCCTATTCTTTTTAGACATCCTTACTGACATTCATTTTATTTTTATTGAAGCGAAGAAATCACTTAATGATACATCATGATCAGTAGTCGATGATGCGATCAGTGAAAATATTTTCGTTTTCTTTGGTATTCACAGTTTTATCTGAACATTTGAGCGTTGTTCTCACTGTTAGCACTAGTGCTAAAATTGAAGTTTTAGCTCGCTTTGCTTGCCCTAAAAGTGACCGCTTTTACCAGGAGTTGTTTAAAAATATTTTTTGTTGCTTGAATTTTTACGTTGGCACCATTGCATGAGAAACGTGGTAGCAAAGGTTTGTTTACATTTATTGTGCGACTGAGCGTGTCTCCGTCGTGGAACGCACGGTGTATCCGCATTTTACAACGCAATGTAACCTCACGCAAAGAGGTGCAATGTTTCGGAATTATACGACTCAGAACAGTATCTGACAACGCAACACACTCCAACAAAGTCGTTGTGAAACGGGGATACACAGTACAATATAAGGAATGGTATGAAATAACACAGAACGTCATATACTGCAACGTAACAAAGCATTTATCAAACACTTAAAATATCAAGTCAATGCATTTCAAACGAAAGCATCACAGCTTACAGTAAAAAAAGTGTCGAAAAGAAATTTTTTGTCGACTAGGAACAATCAATCACATAAGGCTAAGGTACACTTTTGGGTATTAACTCATTAGAAAGTGTAAGAATATAAGAAATGGGTGGTTGCCACGAGATTAAAATTTGTATTACGTTTATTTTAATTAGAGATAACAAAAATGTGAATTACATAAATGACAACTGATGTATCACACTGATTAACACAGATCAGACAATAAGCTTAACGTAGAAATAATTATAGAAATAGGGTAAATTATCCACAACAATAAAATTTATAATCATTCACAACATTTATTGTTGTAGATGATTATCCATATTTCTATAATGGATTACCACAAGATCTCAGCTATCTCAACGGAATTTAGAAATAATTTCTATTTCGAATATTTGAAAATTGACAGTAGTGTAGCGTTTTATTACCATATATGGTATACTTACTGCCTTTAATTAGTCGCAGTCGTAATGATGCAACCCTAACTTGTGTCACAGAAAACTTAAGGGAAAAAATGGTTTGACATTCACAAGGACGCGCTGAAGTAACATCAGAGTGTGGTCGATAAGGAAATCCTAGAAAAAATATCTGAATCCATGATAAGTGCACAATGTGCATTACTTTGGGTAACTTTAAATAAGTCAGACTGATCTCAATTCACTTAGAAAATTCACATTTTTAAATTGCGTTTGTCTGCCGGTCTCGCAAGAGACACATTCGAGCGCTAGAGACCAGCGTTCTGTTCGCATCGAAAAGTTTGAAATTGCATTGTCATTTGGGAAGCCACGAAAGACGACCCGGAGGTCTAGATATGTTAGCTGTTCAACAAATTCTAAGTTTTCTGGATTTATTATTTAGCATATAATTAAATGCTACGGCCATTAGGCCCGTAAGTGCAGTGCATGTTATAACCCAGGAGGACGTAGCAGTGAAGCTTCCCCCGCTGGAACGTGAAATCCGGTGCCCAAGAGCACGTCGGCATGAGATCTTCCCCTCTGGGCATCTCTCACTCTCAATATCGCCCCTAACCGAGCTCTTCGCTGCCACTAGCTTCCCAACATGTGTAGAAGTGTAATACATGTAAGAGTGAGTGAGTGACTGTGTGTGTGTGTGTGTGTGTGTGTCTGTGTGTGAGCGCGCGCGTATGTGTAAGAGAAGAAGGATGAGAAAGGGAATATCGCGCGGGAATATGTTGCCCGTTTCTAAGGTATTACTCCGGCATTCGTCTGGAATTTATCGTAGAACCGTCTGAAATGTATCGTGGAAAACTACCGGTCAGAGCAGCCAACCGCTAGAATTCTACTTCAGATTGCAACTGAATTCCACTTGGCTATCTACCTAGAGTTGAAAAATCACCACAGACAAGGCTCAAACGCTAGGACCTCTCAGTCAGCATCGTTGCAAAGACTACAACAGGGCTTACTCTAAGCCAGGGGTGTCAAACTAGCAAGGCGTCAAGAGCCATAACTAAAACGTTTAACATGGTCGCGGGCAATATTTTCATTCCTCGGGCGATCCCCATCTGACTTCCCCGTGTTGTTGAACTCGGCACTTCGCTCGGCTGCTCTGAAACGAGGGGAGGGGGATGGAACCATGCGTAATACCAGGCCGTACACAGTATAACACAGAGACATTGGAATGATTTTGAATTTCTGAATATATTAGGATAGGAAAAAACTTAAATCTAAACTTAACCTATTTTTACAATAAAGGGGGTGTTGACCTCGGCAGAGCGGGTGCGCTAGACTCACGATGTTCTCGCTCGACATGGATGAGAGAGACTTTCACTCTGACTAATAACCTTTCACGGGTCACAATAAATGACACCACGGCCGCCAGTTGAGCAACCGTGCTCTAAGCCATTCATTTAATTTTATATGTTCATGTTGGAATGTATTAAGACCAAAAAAATCCACCACCTCCCTCCATTTTGCGACAACAGCACCCCAGTTGAAAATCCCTGCCCAAAACACTGCTGCTGGAGGCGCGTCGTGTTCCAACCTCCTCCTTGTCCCGTCTCCGCCTGCGCGAGCGCGTGCTCCTGCTGTGGAGAGGCTGTTGCGTCGAGCAGCGCGCGGGGGAGGAAGGGGTGTGCGAGGGGGTGGAGGGGAGGTGGGGAAAGCGCGGCCTTGGCGGGCGGGACACAAACGGGCCGGTCGCCGGTGCCGCACTGGATGAAGCGCCACGGGGGAAGCGGCGCGTTCGAAAGTGTCGGACCGGCTGGGATAGCGACGGAGCTCAGTGCATCAGCTCATGTCACTGCGGCGCCTCTGACCGGGAGGTCCCAGGTTCGCGTTCCGACGGCGCCGGAATTTTCGACACTAGCTTGTCTGCTAGGTCGAATTAAGTCGCTGTCTGGAGGAGAATACTAGCGGCCGGCTGCTCTAATCGGTAATTTTCCGTGGTTTCTCTTCTAAATGCCGGAGCAGTACCCTAACAAACGGGCAACAGACCGCGCGCGAACTTTCCTACACTTGCTTTCCGAGGGAATAGGAAGAATGTTGAATGGGAGTCTCTAGAAATTAGGAGAGTTAAGGCAAGACTCTGTGCCTTGTACAAAGCGTATGCCGGTTATCCAGCTTGGAAAGATATCTACATCCGATTGGGTAAACCTTCGTACTTTAGTAGGGGGGATCACAAGCACAAAATTCAGTTTAGGCCACAGAGAACAGATGTTGGAAAATTTTCATTTACAAATAGAACAATAACGGACTGGAATGAGTTACCTGCGACAGCCTTGGAACCCTTTCCACTAGGTGTTCAAAGATTTAAAAATAAATTAACTAATGGTATTTGTAAACTTTATTAATTTAGTAAGTTGGATTATTATATCAGTTATTATTTGATTACTATTGATATTTTTATTGCTATTATTATTGTGTTAATTACTATTAAATGCGTTCCTGTTCTAAATATATAATTATATTCAAAGTAGTATTGTATTGAAGTGTGGTGACGTGTTGTGCAGTGTAGTGCAGTATAGAAGTAGAAAGAGAAGTGAATTTCAAATGTGAAGTGAAGTGAAGTGAAGTGAAGTGAAAGTGAAGTGAAGTGTGATTAAAAAGTCGTGTAATCTTGTATTTAATAGTTTCAAATAACTGTGCAGGTCAACCATAAAATGTAGTTAAGGCTATTATTGTTAGCATATTATTACTATTATTATTATTATTATTATTATTATTATTATTATTATTTCTTTAAATAATTTAAAGTTACATTGTTAATTAATTTTAAGTTAATATTAGTAATATGTAAATTGTAGAGTTCTGCCACCAGGTTGTATATACCTACCTGCAGAATAATAAATATCTATCTATCTTCCTTGTCCTATCCAGTCCCCGTACACACACATACATACACTAATCTGGAATGACATGTGAAGATGACCGAAATGGATGAGAGAGCCATCGGTACAGCATCAGTCGGGATAATGAAGATCAGGGGATCGAGGACAGAAAAACGTGCTGAACGAACAGAATATTTATTGAATAAATTGATATGTTTGGCAAATATATTTGTTGGTTATTTTTAAATATTTTTTTACCTATTCTGAGTCTAACTTAAAAAGCGCTCTGTACTTTCGAAACGATTTCAAGTCACTTTATGGCGTAAATCAACAAAATATGCGCACAAAATTCTATTAGTATACATTAGATAGATAGATAGATTTATTAAAGTTCGCTTTGAGCTAATGCTCGGTGGCAAACATTATTACAACTAGATATACGACAATTACAAAACTATTATGAATATTTACAAATATAATTACAATTAGAATTAGAGATTAATATCCTAATTATAATTAATCTTGAGTTATCTATATGTTGACTTATAGCTTTTCTAACACTTCACTCCACTTCACTTCATTTCACAGCGCTGCACTACCCTACACTCCCCTCCCTTTCCGTGCCCCCACCACACTACACTTCACTTCACTGTATAAGAGACATGACCATATTATTAATAATACTAACGATTATAATAATGAAACTAATAATAATAATAATAATAATAATAATGATAAAAGTCCCAGTATTATTAATGATGACCTACATAGAATTAAGTATATTTTTAAATTTCACTACATTAGAAGGAAGAGTCTCTAGTGCTTTCGCAGGTAGTTTGTTCCAATCTACTATAGTACGATTCACAAAGGAGAACTTGCCTACATCAGTTCTTTGCTTTCTACATCGTATTTTCCAGGGATGGTCTCCTCTACTTTTATAATCAGGTTTCTGTAATCTTTTACTCAGGTCTGCCCATGCTGAGTCCCCTTTGTATGTCTTGTACATTACGCATAAACGCGCCCGTTCATCTCGTCCATCAACGCGTCCATGATTTACAAACTTTCCGGCCCGTTTTTGAATTTTATCTAACGCCTCGATTTGCCCTTTTCTGTACGGGTCCCAGCAGGCCGCTCCGTACTCTAAAATAGGACGAACAAGTGAAGTATATGCCAAGGATCGGGCATTCAAACTACTGTTTTTTAGAATGCGCATTACAAAGTGAAGCGCCCTCCATGATTTCTTGACCGTATTGTTAATATGATCCGACCAACCCAAGTCGCTACGCAGGACCAAACCCAAGTACTTACAGTTTTTTACACGCGGTATATCGTTAATTCCTAACTTGTAATTCGAGTGTACATTCGAGCGAGATTTGGTAAAACAAATGAATTTACTCTTTTCCGGATTTAATTCCATCTTATTTCTGCACGCCCAGTTCCATAAACAGTTAAGATCGTTCTGTAAAACATTTTCATCCGAAGACGCGCCAATACTCCTATATACTATGCAATCATCGGCGAAAAGTCTAACTTTCGATTTTATTCCAGTTGCAATATCATTAATAAACGCTAAGAATAGCAATGGCCCTAACACACTCCCCTGGGGGACCCCAGAGGTTACATCGGCTTTCGATGAGTGTTTGTCACCTATTCTGACTGCTTGAGTTCGGCCCGTAAGAAATTCTTTTATCCACAAGATTATTCGATGATCTAATCCAGTTTTTGACAGTTTTTCTATTAAAAGGCCATGTGGAACCAGATCAAATGCTTTAGAAAAGTCTAATATTACTGCATCGACCCTACTCCCTTCGTCTAATGAATCTGCTATGTCCTGACATAAAGAAATAGTCTGGCTGTCGCACGAATAGCTAGGACGAAAACCGTGTTGATTTTGAAAAAGCCAGTCGGTTTTATTCCAGACTCGTCTAATATATTCCGCAATCATGTGTTCCATCTGCTTGCACACAACTGATGTCAAACTTATAGGCCTGTAATTATTAACAATCTTTTTGTCTCCTCCCTTGTGAATCGGCACTACAATTGCCTCTTTCCAATTTTGAGGAATCGTATTATTATTTACAGTGACGTCCATTAACCGAGCAAGGTAAGGAATCATGGCTTCCCCTCCCAATTTCAATATTTCTCCTGGTATTCCGTCAGGACCTACAGATTTATTTCTCCTAATTTTTGCAATCCTTTTTCTAATAATTCCTGCATCGACTCTAAAGGTTTCTATAACGGGTGTTGATTTATTTACTGAAATCTGATCCTTCGGCTTGAAAACCGACGCGTAATGCCTATTTAAACAAGCCGCCTTTTCACTGTCATTTGTAATTAACGAACCGTCAGCTCCGCAGATCGCTGGAATATTTTCTTTGTTCCCTTTCTTATGTCTCACATACTTGAAGAAATTTTGCCAACAGTTCAATCGATCGTTTAGAATTGATTTTAGGTAATTTTCTTGGGTATGTAACTTTAATTCTAGTAGTCTTTAGATAATTGTAGAAAATTATTTTTCTGTTCCTTGTTTACATTACGTTTACTATACGCTTTCCTAACCTTCCTTTTCAGTCGCCTCACTTCTTTGTTGAAATAGACCGGATCCGAATTGCACCGTAGTTTCTTGGTAGGCACGAATTTTTCTAAGCATTCAAAACAGTTCGTCATCTTTTCTATCATTTAATGTTAAAAGCAAAACTAATATAAGAAAACTATCATGAATACTATGAGAGACATACAATCTTCTCCTACTCGTATACATTGCCCTCCTTCAGTATCGCAAGTCTCCAGACATTCTTATTCAAAGACAAGGGCGGTCTGAAGGAAGCTGCAGGGAAAACTTCCGGACTTTCATTGCAACGATGCAACTGCAACATATGCGATGAACAAAGATTGCATCTCGGATACGGTATACAATCATAAAGGGAAGGAAATGTAAAAGGTAGGTTTATTGTTTTTGCAACTGATCCTAGATTATAAAGGAATGTACACAGGAAAGAGAGAATGAAACAAAGAACAAAGACTCGGATGAAAAAACGAAAAATAAATAGCGCGTTGCTTGTTAAAGCTAAATAGGAAATGACAATTCAGAAAAATTATGGGATAAGGACGATAGAGAGCTTCCTGAATATTCGCGGCGATTGAGAGAGAGAGTGAGAGAGAGAGGGAGAGAGAGAGGAGAGAGAGAGGAGAGAGAGAGAGAGAGAGAATATTCGCAGAGATGATTGGTATTTCAGAGTTTGGAGAGGGTAAGTAAATTTAGAAATGGGGATAACATAAACAACTGTTTGTTAGCTAAAGAACGGGAATCCAAATTTCTCACCACATGGAAACCCATTTCGAAATTGTCCTTAACACAAATCGGTGCACCACAAACAAAGCTGTTTTAACATCACAGTAAACATGTATTTTAATAAGTGAATGATAAGATATTGAGTGATAATTGCCGCAAACGCGATGAGATCGTGGGTTCCAATCCTCCTTAGACATGGGTGTTTATCTGCATGTTAAAGTAGGATTTTGTCTTTCCTACCTACCATATTGTTTCCAACAATTTCCTTTCGTTTCCGGTCCATACGGGTAGTGCCATAACATGTGTGTAACATTTGTATGTGTTGCACTGCCACTGTACCGATCCAAATACCCCTTGTGTAATAATACGGTGACCAAGGTATACAGACCCAACCACCATGCACCACTGTCTGGAAAGTTGTAAGTCTGGAAAATCGCAAGTCTGGAAAGTCTGGGGCCGCAAGCCCCCTCCCAAATCCATAATCAGCTAAAGTAGCTGTGAAGGTCTCACAGAGCATCCATGCAGCTGCCCTGAAAGGCGGAGATGAGCTTATGGCGACGTGGATCCTAACAGACACAGAATAATGCATATTGTAGCGTCAAGACTCCTTGCTCTAGAGAGACGAGTTGCAAGGTATGGGGATGAGGGAGCCAATATAGGCTTCCGAACCAAGGCCACCCTTCAGGGAAATTCCAGAGGGTAGGGGGCTTGTAGGTGCCGGGCACAAAAATACAGCGTCGGTGGCGCTCGCCTCAAAACGAGTGCGTGGGGGACAGATGATGTAGGAGGTCGTGTGACTCGGGCCTATAATAATGTGCGTCGCAGAACTCGGGATCGGGTAACGTTTTTTTGGTTTCCTCGCCGCCAGACCGCAAAACTGCCTGGCCAAGTCTGGCGCGGAAGTGCTGTAGGCACGAGCAGGTGATCGAGGTTCGGACACGGTGAAGTATGCTCTATACTTCAGGGCTGATTGTCTGCCGAGACACACCAGGTGCCGAGTTGCGAGTCGGCCGAGTTGGCTAATCACAGGCGCGGCCGCACGGCGCGTGTTGGGAGAGGGGGGTTGCCGCGGGTAGCTCCGACAAACGCCTTAGAGTGAGGTCTGCAGAGATACTGTAAATATTTATTTTAAATAAATTGTATACACCCACTCGTGTCTGTTCCCTTTTGGCGTAGAACCCTACCCACGACGTTACAATATTGTATAAGGAAGGGGGCGAGCCACTGTTATCGGAACCCACGTTCTAACAAGACTTTAAAAATGTCGGAGAGGTCAGGCCACTAAAGATGCCTCATGAAATGTTACAAACTCCTAAGGCATAAAAAGTGGCCAAGAATTATCACGTTTGCCAATAAACACGTAGAGAGAAATTTTACACGTGATATTCGCACAAAGTTGTACATGTGATATTTCCCCGAAATTGATACGCAACCCTTCATGTCTTGATTTGGAAGGCACGAAATCTATGACTACGCCAGACCTTGCCTAACAAAATCCATAGAGGGTTGCCTACCAGTTAGGGGAAAACATCACAAGTATTCCTCTATTACATGAGGTTTACCACCACACGTTTATTGACAAAAAAGTGATCATCTTCGATCCCCCAACGTTCCCTAGATGTTTGTAACATTTGTTCTGCGATACCTGTAAAAAGCATCGGAAGCGGACGTGTCCTGATGCAAACTTACGTGTATATACGTATAAAACGATGTTTTTCCAGTTGATATCACCTGGAGAGGTAGCTCAGTGCATCAACTCATGTCACTACAGCACCACTGACCGGGAGGTCCTAGGTTCGAGTCCTGACGGCAGCAGGATTTTCGACACTAGATTTTCAGCTAGGTCGAATTCAGTCGCTGTGCGGGGGAGAATTCTAGCGGTCGGCTGCTCTAATCGGTAGTTTTCCGTGGTTTCTCCGATCAACTCCAGGTGAATGCCGGAGCAGTACCTAACAAACGGGCCATGGACCGCGAGCGATCTTTCCTTTCTCGTCCTTGTCGTATCATCTCCCTTTTAGACACATACATTTACACTAATATGCACTACACTACGACATATTCTGGGAGACCAATCGGGAGCTTACATCTTGTGCCGGCTGGGGTGGTGCCCCGTTGGCGGGAGAGTCCTGGTTAGGGAGAAACCCCGCTAGCCGACGGTAGGTCGGCGCCGGATCTCGTCATTCAGCGGGGAAAGATTATCGCCATCTCCCGATGAAAAACATGCACTTCACTTACTGGACTAATGACCTAAGCTGTCGACGCGCCCGGAAACACTAACCAACCAAAAGCAGATGAAATCAATAAGTTGTGCAAGATGGCGGCCACGTGAGCGCCCTGGATGCCCTAATGAGAGCGCCGTAAATGGAGTGCGTCGGCGGCGAAGCGGCTGCTCCGCGCGCCTCGTGCAACGCGCTCGTGCTGGAGGTTCCGCCTGCTGCGCCGCCTCCCGCGCAGCCGCGACGCACGCGCCCGATAAGACACTGCCTCACCCCGCCCAGGGCGCTGGCGTCACCCCGCCCAGGGCCCAAGAGACAAACAGTAAAGGCGACACACGGCGCGCACAAATTGTCTAGAAAATCTATTTCTTCTAAATCTACAACTGTAAAACAAAAGCGAATTCTCGCCATTGTGAAGAACGTGAAGAATTCTCAGCACGTGAAGAACGTAAGTTACAATACCCATTCTCCGTTAAAAAGTTCAATATTTATGAAAAAAGACGATTCCCAACACAATTGTTTTGTTACCATAGAATTAATTCACGCGTGGAAATAATTATAAGGAAGTAAACAAATGAGTAGACTATCCCTTACTAATGCTTTCGCATTCATCGTCCTGTATAATACACTGTTATTCCACGAGACATCAAACACCTTATTCCAATATAAGATGATAAACTTGAAATATTAACATTTTTACACAGTTGTAAAAAATGGTTTATACACTACTGTTTGTGGAAATTGCAACACCGCGAAGGAGCGGCATTGAACGCATCGCATTTCGTGGATACGTTTGTGACATTGAGATGACCAGGTGATTACATTTACAACGCCGCCAGTCACGTGGTTGCGACGTAGGGACGGCTTATCGCACCATGTTCGGGTATAAATAGAGGCGCCTTGGAGAGGCTACAAACAGTGACAGGTCGACCCGTGGCTCGCACAAGTTGTCTGTAAGTCACACCATGCCTCGTCGCCGACAGTGAGTGCAGTACGAACACTTGACGGACTTCGACCGGAGCAGGGTCGTTGGGATGCGAGAAGCTGGGTTGTCCTACCGCCAGATTGCCACACGTCTGGGACGAGCCGCCAGTACCATCATGCGCACATGGCGTCGGTGGTCTGCGGAAGGTCGTACCCACCGCCAGCGTGGGACAGGGCCTCGCTATCACACTACGGCGAGGGAAGATCGACACCTCTACCGTATGGCCATCACCGATCGCACTGCGACATCCACCCCGTTAGCGCAGCAGTGGAATACAGTGACAAGTCACAGCATGTCCGCCAGCAGTGTTCGGCGCCGTCTCCGCAAAGGGGCTTGATTGCCCGCCGCCCCTTGTTGCGCCTTCCACTGACTCTCGACAACAGACGCCTCCGACATCTGTGGGGCGTCGAACATCGACGTTGGCGGGCTGAGTGGCAGCAAGTCATCTTTTCCGACGAGTCCCGCTTCAATTTGTCCAATAACGACGGTCGTATACGTGTTCGACGACATCGCGGTGAACGCAATCTGGAGGGATGCACTCGCCAGCGTCATACCGGCCCAACACCCGGTGTAATGGTATGGGGTGCCATTGGCTACCACTCACGGACCCGCCTACTCCGCATTGAGGGAAATCTCAACGCCCACCGGTACATTGAGGAAGTCGTGAGGGCGGAGGTCGTGCCCTTCGTACAACGCTCGCTTGGAGCGATATTCCAGCAAGACAATGCGCGACCCCATATCGCTCGCATCGTGCAACGTGTGTTCAATGAACACCAGATACAGCTCCTTCCGTGGCCGGCTGGTTCACCTGACATGTCGCCAATTGAACATGTGTGGAGCATGCTTTCCCAGAGGCTGGTCCGCCAGGCACCTCCGCCAGCTTCCACCGCCGAACTCTGGACGCGGCTTGAAAGAGCATGGCAGGACCTGCCACAAGAAGCGATACAGACTCTTATTAGCTCAATGCCGCGCCGTGTACAGGCTCTTGTGGATGCGCGTGGTGGCTTCACAACTTACTGACTTGGCATGTATCCATGTATTTGATGGTACTGCAAATGAAATAAAGTAGTGCCTGTGGCATGGGTGCACAGTACATTGAATATCATTTCCCTAGATCCATTCGTTCTTGGTGTTGCAATTTCCACAAACAGTAGTGTATTTCGGGAGCGAAGTGAGTGGTTTTTTCATGCTCGAAAATTATTTATTTTTTTGCCTCGATCTACGGCCTTGGCAAATAAGAAAATCAATTTAGATCAAGAAACACTTCGCGCATATAATGTTAATATAACTATTTCACCAATAAACTTTTAACATACTTCACAAAACAGGTGATATGTACTATAAAACACTTTGTAAAATAAACAGTTGCGCTTATTTCTGAAAAATTAAGTTAATAGAAATATCACTTTTATTGTGCATCGACGATATGGCTTGGTTTACTTGAAGGTTAATTTTAAGCTAATTAAGTTCCTTTTCCCAAATGTTTAACTCTCCTAGCTTAATTCTAAACTAACCAAACTTTTAGTTCTCCTAGCTTAAGTCTAAAACATCACACCACACTAAGAAAATTATGCACCAAGAGAAGTTAAATCAAATTAAATGCTTCCAAATTAAAGGCAACCTTTAGGATAAGAGAAACAATTACTCCAGCTATTATTTTCAAGAAATCAAGGCAGTACGAATTAAAATACGTAACATGCATTTCCATGGACATTTTAAAATATATACGAAACAATAAACAATTTTGTTACAAATACATTTTGGAGCCTCTCCCAGCGGCGCCAAAAGAACGTGCATAGCCTGGTTGAGAATTAATCCTAGTATTACCAAAGAGAAGGGCCTCAGAGGCCCACCGATGATTGTTTTTTACAGGTTTCAAGTTTCTTGGAAGGTTTAACACGTTTAAGTTAGGATTTAGTTATTATTTGAGTTTTTAAAGCGTCTGTGGGCAACAGCGGCTCTAAGTTAAAAAGATCGGGATTATTCACTGGAAAATAGAAAATTCAAAATAAATTTTGGGAATATTTGTAGTAGATTCAGTATGTTATAGTTTAATACACTGCTTTTACAATACATTCGACCTGATAACACCTAAAAATGAAGTAGGTTTTGTCATCTATATTACATACAAACATTGTTGCCAATTTTATTTTTCTATTGTACTGCTTGAAAACGAAACATTTTTCTTTTAGTGTGTTAATATGTATATTAACTGATGATTCAATTGAATAATTTAGCGAAATTGTCTCATTGCTTCAACAGAAACAAACTTTAAGCTGAGCTCCGGAGCCCCCCTGTTAATGCATGGCACCGCTGATACTCTGGTATTGCTCCGCTTGGTTGGGTCGCGTGGGTGGGTGCAAGGTGGCTTCGCCGCCCCGCGCGCCGCCGCGGCGCCGCCGCCGCCGAACAATGGGGAGACGTGTGCGCCGCGCCGGTGGTTTTCCTGCGCGTGCCAGGCGCCGAACACTCGCGACGCAGCTGCGTTACCCCCTGCCCCGCCCCCGCCCCCGCCCCCTCGCGCGCCTGCACCCTCGTTCGTGTCTGGAAGAACGAGACACTGACAATAAATTGCCCTCGGACTCCGGGAAGGAACCTATCACTATTGAATATACAACATCTGGATAACTTAACCTCTATTAATCGAATTCGCCAATATTTCGGTTTATGTTTTCCATTATTCAGAATTTATTGATTACGGGCGCGTCATGAGAGAGTAGTGAATGTTATATCCCAGGTCGTGATCGTCCCTCGCTGACGAATGAGATCCGACACCGTCTTACACGCCACTTTACACTACTGCACTACACTACCACATATTTCGGGAGACCGGTCGAGAGCTTAGAGCTTGTCCCGGCTGGGGCGGTGCCCCGCTGGTGGGAGAGTCCTGGTTAGGGGGAAAGGCCGTTAGCCGACGGTAGGTCGGCGCCGGATCTCGCCATCCAGCGAGGGAAGATCACCGCCATCTCACGAGGGAAAAAGCATACACTACACTAACGGGACTAATGACCAAAGCGTCCGGAAACACGAAAGAATCAATCAATCAAACCTCTGAGAGGAATGGAGAACATCACTAGAGTGCTGCCAACATCCTGCTTCCCCAAATCTAAAGCTCTTACGTAGACGTCGTTAAATATTTAGTAACGTACCATGCCATAGTTCTGTTGATTCCATATGTACATGATATAGCGGCGCCCTCTTAATGATATAGCGGCTAGTATAGTGGCTTCCAAAGCCCAAGTTCGCGGGTTTATGAGCGGTTGGATATAAAGGGCGAAATATCCTGCATGTCAGGTCACGCTTGAGGCAGATGCTCGGCAAAATTAAATCCTTCGGACATAATTCGTCCCTAACGAGATAACACGTTGAACTTGTACACCACGTCCAAAATCTGACCGAGAAAGTATTACAGAATTACGCCCAGGCGTTGCAAGGATTGCCCATGAGGCTCTTTACTCGAAAGATTCCATGGATCCGTGCCCAGGATAAGTTTGGCACCGCAACTATTCCATAATAATAATAATAATAATAATAACAATAATAATGCCGGACCCCAGGCGTAAGCGGTTCCAGCAGCCGTCGTCATCTGCGCCGAGGAGGTTGCAGGTTCGAGTCTACTTATGGTTGTATTTGTGATTGTCCCTTCATCCCGCATCATCATCCTATCACCTCAATTCATAATTCAAGGCTAAACAACTTTCTCTTACGAAGGGGTGAGGCCAAAAAGCTGATTCTCATAATTACATACAATAATAATATACATGCCAGATTAAGTAATATAAGACAATCTTCACACATTGAACATTCTCTCGTACTTCAGCCTGAGCTGATCGGCCAAGTGGGCCGTTCAAAACGTCCCTCACCAATTCCCAGATCTCACCAATTCGAACAGGAATAGGTCTGGCTGAAGCTAGCCTGACATAACATCTGTACCTTGAAGACGTGATCTCGAGATGGGAACAGCATGCAGACGACTGTTGTCGACCGCTGTCTCCCCACCGCACGGTCCCACTACCACCGCAGTCTTTCTCCTCGGCACTTGCGTCACTTCTCGACATTGGTTTTTACCAATGAAACTTCTGGTTGCACACACGCCAACTAATAGGACTGTTTTTCTCAGAAGACAGACTCACGTGTCAGACATGTTACGTTTTCAGTCTCGAACCCTATTTTAATGCCTCTCTAAGCGCTGCGGTAGTCACATGCTGCGTCTGTTGAATTATGGTTATGTTTCAAGCGCGTAAGCTTTCATACAACATTTATGGAAGCTCGTAAACCGTGAACGTTTATTGGACGCAGCTACTGATGATGTTAACAAGAAATTAAATGTTTATTATTGATGTTTATCAACACAAATACAGCATCATATTAGCATATAAGGTGATGGAGATCATGAGATAGAAGCATCTTGTACATTAGACGATAACTGAAAGTGAATGTATTTCTTTTTTTACGTATACGTAGAAATAATATATATTTCCTTACATTTTTAATCATTCTACTAACTTTGTAGGCATTTACAAAATCAGCATGGTCAACGTATTTCCTTAGTGACATCTCGCATAGCTTCAAGACTTGTGTGCAATAAATCTTCGTTCGCCTTTTTAACTATAGTTCACCTATCATTAAATGCAATTTCTCTGCTTTACGATGACTCTGAGATTATATCTCATAATACTCCGCTAAGATTATGGCCACTTCTTAGGCTATTAACTCGACCAATTACCTACTTTCTGAAAAAGAGAACGATACTCCGAATTATCGCCGAGATGTACGGAAAGCACTTACGAGATTTTAACACTTTACGACCCAAGATAACGACGAAAATGTTCTCGTAGGATGCGATACCTGTCAAAACAGATGAAGGTTGTTCAGTAAACCAGGAGGTTTGGTATTTTTCAAACTCTTGCAGAATGCCTTAATGAGATTACTTAATGATGTTTTGTTCTGTATCTTAGATATATTCAGAAGATTCAACGGGATCAGTTAATTAATCAAATAATACTATACTGCTTTAATGGGTAATACCTTGATAATTGCAGTTTTAAATAATATCGAAGAACAGTCATGAACGAAACCAGAGATATATTGTTTCGTGCCTTTCAAAGCAAAAAATATATCACTATACGATGAATTTTAGAAATATAATGCCTATTTCGTTTGAGATCATTTAAATATTATCAAGAATTTTTTCTCAAAATGTTCATGAATTTCAGTAATTGTGTTTTAATTAATCTTCTGAGAAAGGGCAAACGTGAGTTCCTGGGGCAATATTGCTTACAACGGTTACTATTGTGTGTACTGTTTAGCACAAAGAAACTATTATGTATAACAAAGCTTTTATGATTCAAAAAATAATGTAATTTTTCACATAGATATGAATGACAGGAATTTAACATTGCTGTATTAATTTATAGTATTTTTTTTATCTTAATTGTTTTAACATTCTACCAAATTCCTTATTTTTACCGCATTAGGGATGCAAGGCTTCGCTTTGACCTTGTGTTTACTCTCGTCATCCTTACGGCACACAATTAAGGATGTACTATTTTCAGAACTATCAGTTCACATTTAAGTACCATAGAAATTAAGTGGAATGATTGCGCTCCTTTTCAAAATAACCCTGATAGAAGCGAACTCACCGGCAGGATGAGGTTGTGCAATCGAATTCAATCTTTAGGATTTCTTCACGTGAGGGATCTAGAAGCCAATAACATTAACTCGTTTGACTATCTCGACATTTCATTACCAGTAAGAATGCCGCGGAGCTCCGTTGATGAAAAACAGAAGTCAAAGAGTGAGAAGACGATATTCTAAGTGTTGAGATTTTATTTTTTAATGGGTTTCCTTTATGCACTGAGTTACTGCTATTGATATAATCTACCTTATTTACTAAGTAATCATTTATATTCGACAACCAATACTCTTTTTTATTTTTTTGTGAATTACAACATGAAACTTTGGACTTTCTGCTTATATTGCACTTTCTGTACTCGTACTAATTGTTGTTAGGCGTTTGTGAACATATAACTTATTTTGTAATGTATAAATTACTTTTGTTCAAATTTTTATACAGATGTTATTCAAATATGCAATTCGTTTAGAGTGTCTCCCATTATACTTTTACTGTATTTTATAAACTGAAAGATTTAAGTTATATTATCTTAATATTAATTTACGAAAAACACCAGTGTTGAGTTTAAGATAAACATATTTTGTAAGGACTCAAATATTTGTAAATTTAACTAATAAAAACTACAAATGGAAACATTGTTACATTAGCAGTTTCCGATGTTTCAAACATGAAGGATGTAAAAAAGTTAGCCAGCAATACCATAAAACACTCAATTCTATTCCACCTAGAGCAGTAATTTACGAGAATTTCTATGAATTAAACGAGAACAGCGGAAATTCAAAGCAAACATATTTGAATAGTACAGACTCAACATGAAACGTAAACATGCACAGATAACTAAATGGTGTAAAATCACGAAGGAATAATAAACGAGCGTGGAATAGATTCTGAAACATATCCATCTGATCCCCAAGCTTAATTCTTTCAGCATCATTATACTTTCTCTTAATGTCCACGGGAGAAAGTAGGAATGTATAAAATAAGAAGTTTCCAGTGAGAGTGATTGGAGAAAAGATATTTAGCTTTAAGAGAAGCGCGCACTGAGCTTGAACTGTCTAATCCTTAGAAAGACCCGTTTTCACATGACAACTAGCTGCATTGGTCTCGTATCAAATGAAACGGTGTTCCCGGAAGGATACATGCTCATTGACGATTCGGCACAAGTGCCATAGCACTCGACAAAGAAGTCTGAGACCACATGATATTGAGACTAATAAGACAATTTTAATTATGACCAATTATGTCCAGGTAAGTGTAATGTGTAAAAAAATATTGTAATTAATCTGTATTGGAAAATAAAATAAAACTGTTCAAAGAAACGTTCATTGCATTTGTTGTGTTCGCTTACCCTGCTTTCTTTAGATTGTAAAGTACTTTATCATGAATATTTATGTACCATTATTATTTTAGTGACTAATTCTTTTCACAAATTTATTGCTTGTTCAGAATACACGTATGTTCTTTAAATGCGATGTCAGATTATTGTAAAAGTATCGAGTAGTATTCCTAAATTTTGCCATTGGATTAAATACAAGTTTGATTGATATTCATTAGACGCTGAAGCGTTACTATGGAAACTATCAATCATGCAAAAGACGTTAATTTCAAATAATGTGCCGGTAATAAATATATCAGTTTAAAACAATGTTAGGTTTTACAGCAGGCATGAATGTTTAAATTAATTTCCGGGCTGACAGGTCAGTTGTATTGACGTTTCCAGACATTTCGCCTGCAATAACGGCAGACATCAGCAGGGATCGGTTAATGCGGGTTATTAACAAGAGATCGAGCGTGTGACTGATGACGACTTTTTCCTTCCTGCGCGGACCGAGCTAAATTTAGGGCGGGGAATACCTAAATTTTTCAA
Source organism: Teleogryllus occipitalis (assembly GCA_011170035.1). Classification (NCBI taxonomy): domain Eukaryota; kingdom Metazoa; phylum Arthropoda; class Insecta; order Orthoptera; family Gryllidae; genus Teleogryllus; species Teleogryllus occipitalis. The sequence goes on from BLKR01001422.1 coordinate 152,095, forward strand.
AAACCTGTTCATCTGAATATATTGACCGTTAGAGAAAGTACACAGGTCACTCCTACAGTCAAGTTGGGCATAGAGTTTCCGATTCCTTGTGTGGGACAGCCCTTTCCAACATTCAGCATTTAGTCCTCACTGTGGCAGCCTTTCAGTCACGTTTCCTGTGAGTTTGCATGGTTCCTGTTTTCCTGCGTGTGACACCTCTCTCCGACATGAAGCACTTCAATTCCACATCCACACTGTTATGTTGCCCTATGTGTTTGTATGGTTCTTGTGTGGAGCAGCCCACTTCGACATTAAGCACTACAATCTGACATCAAAACCTTAATGCCGCCCCCCCCGTGAGCATGCGTGCGTGCGTGCGGGCGGGCGGGCAGCGCTGCCAGAATGCAGCCCGGGGCTTCCGGCGTGCATCCGGGGAGCGGCCGCAGGTGCGCCCGTTTCAATTTCTCCGCGGGCGGGGCGGGGAGGGGCGGGGCGGCTGGCTGGGGCGCTGCTCCCCTTCCCTTCGCTCTGTCAAGTGTGACTCACTCTCCCCCGCCCCTCATTCACGCAGCGGCGTGCACAGGGCGAAACGGGCCGAATGACGGAGAAAACGATCGCAGTGAAGCCCAGGTCACAACCGTTGACTACAAAGTATTCCATTCGCAAAGATACAGAAAAAAAATCTATTTAATATATAATTAGATTTCAGGAATATGTTTCAAATGAAGTACAGTGCCCAACGTAGCAATGGAGAAGGTCCAATTTTTCCTTAAAATCTGTATTTTTAGAGTAACGAGTAAAGTAACAATATTTCTTCGTGATGGAGTTGTAAATTATAGTAAAATATGTCCTCCATTTTGTGCCATTCTCTCAATTACACTCATCTATAGTCTTTCTTATTCTCGAATGATGATAAAAAGGAATAATTTCGCAAATGAATCTTCAGCGAGATGGGGTCGTAAACCAAAATAAAATTGCAACTCTCTCCATTTCGCGCAACTCTCTCAATTCCACTTGATAGTCTTGCTTTCCATACAATGATGATAAAACAATTTCGTTGAAAAAATCAACACTTCGTGAAAAAAGACTCAAGAGGACTCCTCAAATCGAATTTTCTATTCATTCTGGGAGAAAAAGGGAACTTTTAGGAAAGAGATTGCCATCATCGTCATCATTGCTCATGAATCGCCCTGTGGAATAATTTGTCGCACTCACAGAATTAGAAATAATTATCTTAGCACGATGTCATCCATTTATTTTACTGACACTTGATGAACAGGAGTTGTGTGTCGAGTATTTATTGTACCGATTCATTACATCGTTGAGTGGCTGTTTTCACATTCACTCTCATTATGACTAATACGTCCACGTTTGTGTTAAAAGTACATTTTTATGCCCTCATGCCTACACATTTTCAGTGTGAATGGTCTCTTAGAACACTTGAGTCTATTAAAATAAAACAGAAATTGTCCATCACCGGAAAAAATATTAGGTTTGATGTTGCTTCCGATTGCTTGATACATTTATTACACTGCAATTCGAACTCTGCAATCCGAAAAGGGGTCTTATTCAGTTCGAAGTGAAAATATTCATATTTTTTTAAAATAATAAATCTTTTTGCACTGAAAAGACAACTACTATAGAAAAATAGAACTAATCATACTTTTTCCTCAGACATTATCATATAATTCATATTTTTTAAAGATACGTCATTTTCACACAATGTTTTTAGTGTTTTAAAACAGCATTCACTTCATCAAATAGCCAAAGTCCAACCCAACCTCATAAAAAATATTTTATTCTATTAAACATTGAATTTTTGCACAACGTTTATGATTGCTTTTTTAATGAAATGTGTGGTTTAGCCTTAAATCATAGATCTAATGTATTTTATTAATTTTTTACTAGAAATTGTTTCCGATCTAGTGAACTCAGTGCCAAAAATGTTGCTGAACAACACCACACAAAATGGTTTTCCAATAAATAGCACACACACTCCTCCAAAACAACAAGTAAAATACTACAACCTTGCAATAAATTAAATATTTTTACAAAAGTCTTCACGAATACTGCAATCTCTGCACATACTGCAATATATAAAACAACAGTTCTTGGCATACGAAACATATCAACAAAGTTGCTGTTCCATAACCAAAAACGTGAATTGTAAATATTTAATGGCATGTCCCCTCTTCCTTGGAGCCTTGCAATCGCATGACATCAGCAGTGTCGTAAGCAATGATGCATTGGGGATAATACAATCGGTATGCACGTCTGAGAGCAGGCAGAAAAACACAATCAACTATTTACATATTTCAGTCCAAATGGAGACTGTTTTTTGTATTTTCCCCGAGTTAACGAAACCACAGACATCTCCTACGTGGCCGAAGGCTACATTGTTTTCTTTCAATTTTTGCATTGGCAATTAGTAATGTAGACATGTGGGTCTTACGCCTCTCCTGAAAGAGCTTCATTTCTTTAGTAATGCACGTGCTGCTTAGTTGCTCCGTGCTTCCGGCGCCGCGGGCACTGTGCGGGCGCGGCGGCGCGTGCGAGCGGGCGCGATCAATAGCTTCCTGTCGATCTACAGCTTGATCGATCCTCCACCGCCGCGATAATCACGCGCATCCGTTTCCAGTAGACGGGAAGTGGCGCGAGCGCCCCCGCTGGCCACGCCCCCCCCCCCGCCTCCGGCCCTGCACCGCCCAGCCCCACCCCGCCCCATCCGTCCATCCCCGCCCGCCCCGCCCCGCTCCACGGACCACGGACCACCTTCCCACTTTCTACCAGCGCGGCGCTCCGGGGCGCAGCGGACGCATACAAGTGGAAGTTGGCGGGAGCCCCTCACCCGTCCAAGGAGTCGGGGTGAATGGCCAAAACAAGCGCCCCGGCCTCTCGCCGTCCGGCGGCGATGGAACACCGCCACCACCCGCCCTTGCACTAACGGGACTAACGACCATAGCAGTAGACGCGCCCGGAAACAATTAATCAATCAATCAATGCAGAAACCAGCTTTTCCGTTCTTTTATTTGCATGTTTGCACCGAATACTCTACTCATCCTCCGGTGAATTTCTGCTACGTTATTTCCTTCTTCTTGAAGAAATCGAAGCTCGTACTTGGGCGGCTCGCACTTGGCGGGAGCACATGAATTCAGCTCAGCTGAAATTGGTGATGAGGCGTCGGTACAAGCAGAGGTTGTTACGAGGGAGATATGCAGTCGCCAAGTGCACATCCCCAATTCCTTCTAATGATCAGCTACGATTTTTATGTAATTAACGGTTCCTTCTTACAATAGAACGTCGATAATCAGAATTAAGTGTGACCCTTATGAATTAAGAAATTGGCTCGTGTTTCAAAATGAACCAATAAAAAGGGCAGGTGAACGCCTGCGACATAAAACAAACGCTTAATAAAATCGTTCATAATACACTCTTATAGTTACAGAAGTGTAGCGGATGAATTAACCTATTACATTAGTATAATGTATACGTTTTTTATTACAAAAAAATACTGCACTCTATGAACGGACGATTTCAGAATGGCAGCATGAAAGAGAATCTAGAGATCAATCGACAGAAATGAAATAACTAAAATGTCAACCAATAGTTTGTTGTAAGACTTTAGTGTTAAGTATCAGTTTCATGACAAGCGCGTAATCTAAATTATGGTTCACAACCTCACCAGACATTATTAACAGCGTACTATCATGTGGCCCTCACCTGTATCGCCCAATAGCCCATCCACTCTCATTAACGCAGGTAACATTCGTAGAAGGACAGCGCCTCTGACCGCGAGGTCCTAGGTTCGAGTCCTCACGGCGGCACGATTTTCGACACTAGCTTTTCAGCTAGATCGAATTCAGCCGCTGTCTGGAGGAGAATTCTAGGAGTCGGCTGCTCTATTGGTAGTTTTCCGTGGTTTCTCCGATCAACACCAGGCGAATGCCAGAGCAGTTCACTAACAAACGGGCCACGGACCGCACGCGACCATTCTTTCCTCTTCCTTGTCTTATCCTCTCCCCTTACACACACACACACACACACACACACACACTTACACTAACATGCACTACATTACCACATATTCCGGGAAACCGGTCGAGAGCTTAGAGATTGTCCCGGCTGGGGCGGTGCTCCGTTGGTGGTTTGAGGGAAACCCGTCTAGCCGACGGTAGGTCGGCGCCGGATCTCGCCATTCAGCGGGGTAAGATCGCCGCCATTTCGCTCTCTCTCTCTCTCTCTCTCTCTCTCTCTCTCTCTCTCTCTCTCTCGAGAGAGAGAGAGAGAGAGAGAGAGAGAGAGAGAGAATCATTAACGAGCCAAGCACCCAATCGTAGAAGGAAGTGGGTGGAGGCCCTTATGCGGGAAGACAATGCCTCGGGCCGGCTCTTCCGGCGGCGCCGCCAAAGTCAAGGCCGGGGAAGCCCCGGCGGCGCGCGCCCCGCGGCGGCCGCACACGCCCAGCCGCGGCGCCGGCGCAGGGGGCGGGGCGGAAGCAGCGGTAGGGTGGAAGGAGGTAGCGGAGCCGGTAGTAGAGGCGGGGTACAGATGGTGTGCAAATATATGCGGCGATGGAGGAGAGATGGAGATTAAGAAGGTACTTGTGGTGATAACTGCGGGTGCGGAAGCAGAAGTGGAGATAGTCACGGTGGGAAGGGATCTGTTTATGTGTAGGCATAGACCAGAAGAGATGACTCAGTGTCTCAACTGATGCCACTGCAGTGTCTCTGACCGGGAGGTCGTAGGTTCGAGTCCCGACGGCGGCAGGATTTTCGACACTAGCTTGTCAGCTAAGTCGAATTCAGTCGCTGTCTGGAAGAGAATTCTAGCAGCTGGCTGTTCTGATCGGTAGTTTTCCGTGGTTTCTCCGATCAATACCTGGCGAATGCCGGAGCAGTACCCTAACAAACAGGCCACGGACCGCGCGCATTGTCTTCCTGGAGCTGTCCTCACCCTCTTACACACACACACTAACATGCCCTACACTACCGCACCTGCCGGGAGACTGGTTGGGGGCTTAGAGCTTGTCCCGGCTGGGGCGGTGCCACGCTGGTGGGAGATACCTGTTCGTTGGGGAAAACCCTGCTCGTCAAGGGTAGGTCGGTGGCGGATCTCGGCATCCAGCGGGGAAGATCACAGCCACCTCCAGATGAAAAAGCATGCACTACACTTTCAGGACTAACGACCTCAGTAGTTGACACGTCCGGAATCACAACAATCAATCATCATATTGGCGCTTAGACGAAACACAGCTACAGGCGGAGACAGAGGGAGATGGAGGTTGCTGAGGCGACGGAGATATTAGCGGAGTGGTGAAGGCGGGTGGAAGCGTAAGTAGAGGGGTAGGTGGAAGTGAAGGTGCGGGGAAAGTGTAGAGTGACGGTTGCGGTGGCGGCTGTGGTAAAGGTGAAAAAGGGGCCGGCGACGGCAACGGCGGAAGCGCGTCTGGAACGAAAGGGTTTCGAATTGCGCGGCTCACTTACACACAGAGAAGCCCTGCTTTGGGATCATGAGCCCTCCACGCATGAGGCTACAGGCAGGAAAACTCCTAATTCGCGGCTTCAGAACGAGAAGATTCTATCTTAATTTTTGGGGCAAATGTTTCGACAAGGTGGATCTCTGAGTTTACAACATAGGAGTTATTTAAACAGTTTAGAAATTCAAATTTACAACCTCTTAAAATCGTGAGACTTCTAGAAAAATTCAGTGAACAAAAGGACACTTTTCTGTTTGCATTTTTACTGATCTCTACAAGATAATTAAAAAATTTCTACTTGTTTTCCTGTAAAATATGCTGAAAGTCGGATAGAACCTCGTCATTCTCAACCCACGAATTGTTCATATGATCAACCCCACTGAGTGGCGAGATGCGGCGCCGACCTACCGTCGGCTAGCCGGGTTTCCCTCAAACCACCAGCGGAGCACCGCTCCAGCCGGGACAATCTCTAAGCTCTCGACCCGTCTCCCGGAATATGTGGTAATGTAGTGCATGCTAGTGTAAGTGTGTGTGTGTGTGTGTGTGTGTGTGTGTGTGTGTGTGTGTGTGTGTGTGTGTGTAAGGGGAGAGGATAAGTATAAGTGTTGAGTGATAGTTTCTTTAATAGATGCCGTGATGCATAGTTTTGAATGACCATTATCTTTTCCGATTTGAAGTTTCTCTATTTCTTCACGAACAATAACACTGGCTTTTTAGACAATATCATATTTTTCGTAATGCCATCATGCTTTCTTTAACATTTATAATACGCAACACTACATATCCAAATTACGCAATTATGCAAAATTTAAACATTATTTCAGAATGACACACGTCTTCAAGCTTTTCAAGTTACAGGGGTGGTCGTAAATGTCGTGAATAAAATTATTATTTTTTTCTATTTTGAAATTGGAACAAATAAATGGGCAGAATTTTTCCAATTTGTAGATGAGCACTAAGAAATATAAGACCTCTTTTATGGAAGATTACTCTGGAATTACATTCGATACAATGTTATTGAGTACCTTTCCAATAGTTGCTCTCAGATAATTCGTAGTTGTAAGCAGACTAGGGGATTGATGAAGAAAGTGAATGCTATTCCAATTTGCGTGTATCCACTGTTTCGTGTTTGGACGATTCAAACAAGAGTTTGAAATTAGTTTCTTTAGAAACCAGGGGCACTTGGAACATAATTGGGTCAGTCGGGATCTCACGCACAGTGCAAGGAAACAAATTCCCTACATTAAAGGCATCCGCCAGCAAATGACGTTATTAGTTCTGCCTCGGGTTAGAGTGTTCTGACAAGGTGAAGAAGCTCGTGAAACACTGCAAAAAGAGAAACAATGATGAAATCACAGAATTTGATTTAATAAAAACCAATACCTGCACAGGATCGACAATCGTTTAAGGGTTCTACGCTCGCCTGATATTACACGAGTCTGCGCACAGGGGATTTTTCGCAAATTCCCACGCATTTTGCTCTGTCTCCCACAGTAATGGGTCATGACTGCGTGGGACCATGTTTCAAGAGCACTTTCCCTGCATTTTTCTGAAAAGAGAACAACCCATTGTGGAGAACAGTGATCATCCATTGAGCTTACGATGAATGTAATGCATTTTTAATGAATTTTATTTACAAAGAGTGTTTAATAGAAAAGTAAGTGAAATCGTCGTTTAAACCTTCATATTTTCTACCTAGTAAATTAACAATGTTATTTAGATATCTAGCTAAAAACAGAGATTCTGTTTACTCGCAGAAGAAGAAAAGAGATAGCCATATACGAGAGTTGGGACATAAGTCATGGCAACTATTTTTTCGTGAGAATGTGAGCACGGATGGAAAATATACACATGAAAGGACAAGGTATGAACTAAGTTTATGGACATTTAACGACGTACGTAAGTTATGTTTCTCATATTTATTAAGGAATTTTAACTCACAGTACTGGCTTCATGTTCCAAATAATTTTCGCCCATACGAGGTCAAAACATTCCAAAAGCCTTAGATATTCGTTCTAAAGACCCGTTAAGGCAGATGCTCGATTACCGCACATCCCGCTTTGGTCCGCACACTCACAGGCTGTCACGCGCGCAGCTGATCACTTGTTGCTACGCGTCCTCGCAGAAACTCTCCTGCGAATCTCGCGACTCTCCGGCCTGGAAGGGCGTAATTCCCAAGAGCTTCCACCAATCCCCTGTGACATTCCCTGGCATTTCTTCCGTGGAGGACGGCTATTTTTGTTTATGAGCGCTGCTCAAAATAGGTTACATTCATCTCGCACGGCGGCAGTCAACTGATTTCACAATGCTCTCTGTGCTTATAGTCACATCTAATTTTAATCGAAAATACTTTCATTACTTTTCATCTCACTCTAAAGGAGGAACGTTTCAACAAAGTAATGAAATAGTCAGAGATTTAGAGACAGATTTGAGAAGAAAGAACGAAATAAGTAACAAAAAGTGTCACAAACCTCAAACTGGTTGGCTAACCATGAGCAACCCAAGGAACTCACAGTCAGATAAAACTTACGAGATCAAGATTTTAATTATTCTTCTTCAAACAATAGCATTCTCCCTTTCGTCGAGGCAGAACTAGTGTCATCTTTGTTATGTGGAAAGGAAAAGGTAAACTCGACCAAAAGGGAAACTGTAATTTAAGAGTATTAGGATATCTTTCCTCGGATTCTGTACGGACACCATATAAAACATTTGTGAAGGCTTTCTAAATACATCGCATGACTCTTAAAAATTATAATAATTATACAATTCTACTAAATATCTCGTGCTTCCGTGCTCTAATTAGTTTGCACTGAGAAAAAAAACGAATTTGTTTCTTCTCTAGGACTACGAAGTTTCTACCCGTTGCGTTTCAATCGCTTCTTGTCAAGACGAGATGTGACGCATCGCCTCCGAGTTTCAGGGAAGACATAGAAACTCTTTGCTGCGTCATTCCCTAATAGGGAAACGAGAGCACAATCATGAAAGCCAGCTCGACAATTAATAGCGTGTTAGTCTTACTAAGAAACATTTGAAGTAGTACTTGAAACCCAATGGTGCGTGATCCTATGACGTATGAATGACGTATTTTGGTTCAGTGAAAGCTGAAAAAGATGCGTACGAAAGGAAACCAGCACAACATTGCACAAAAAATCTGGTGTTCTGGAAGGAAGGAAGAGTCAGTATCAGAGCCTTGGAATTCTACCACATGTAATTGAATGAAAAGAAAATAAAGAAGGAGGAGGAGGAGAAAATACGGTGAATATCACATATGATTAGTCCAACAACAAGTAAGTACATATTTAGAAATCATTTGTGAGAAGGTCGCAATGACAACTTTTTAATTACAAAACAGTTCAAAAACGAACTCGTACGGCATTCTACTCCGAAAATATAACACGATAAACCCGATAAATGGTGTGACTTTAGAGATCTAAAGATCGAGTGTTGTGAACCCTATTATAAAAAGCAATACTCATAGAAATACTTTTCAAAATAACATCGCAAAATTTGTTCCAATAGCACTACCAACATGCGTGAATTAAGTTTTGTCGTTTCTTTTCTTTCCTTCATCAAGAATTTGATGAAAGTTGTAGGCTTAAACTTCCCTTGAACTACGGCTATTCGCATAGGAAAGGCAACGTGCCTCCACCAGCTGTGAAAGAAATGACATGAATCTTTGAATTTCAAGAGTGAGCATGAGTGTCGTGCTCGACAATCGGAGACTAGTTCAGGAAGAATACTCATTTAATGATTTCCGACTGAGAGGATATAATTGAATACCCTCTCTGAGGACTTAATATTATCTTCCGTTAATGACGTATGTTATGTGTCTGTGTAATTATTTTATGGTGTCACCTGTTTCTCTTGGAACATTCATGATTGATTGATTTATTGATTAATGATTACGCGCGTACACTGCTAATGCAATTACTCCCGTTAGTGTAGTCGTACATCAATCGCACGAGGTGTGTCAAGCGGTTACCCCGCTGGCTGCCGAGATCCGGCGACGACCTACGTCGGCTTGCGAGGATTTTCCCTACCAGGAGTGGCCCACCAGCGTAGCGTCGCACCAATCAGGACAAGCTCCGAGCTCCCCTCTGGTTTTACGACATGTGTGGTTGTGCAGAGAGTGTGAGTGTGTGTAAGTAAGGGGAGACGAAAGGACAAGGAAGAAGAAGGAAAGATCGTGCGATGTCCGTAGTCAGTTTGTAAGGGCACTGCTCCAGTACTCGCCTGTTTATTAATAGGAGAAACCACGGTAAAATACCGATCAGTGCAACCGGCCATTATAATTCTCATCCAAGCAGCGGATGAATTCGATCCAGTTTCCAGTATCAAAAACTAATATCGAAAATCCTACCACCGCCGGAATTCGAACTCTAGGATCTCCCGTTCAGAGGCACTGCTGCGACATCAGTTGATGCCCTGAGCCAACTTTGCCGGTTGTGTTTTTTACTTTTCACAACCAGCTGAACTCGATTTCCGACTCTTGTATTTAAATCTATTCTCTGTCTACTTGGTTACGGTGTTCTGAAAGCTTGACACGGAAATATTTACAAATATACAAGAATTGTTCGTCAAATTTCGAAAAAGTAATATCCGGCTTGACTGATGCTATCGATTAGTGTGGATTTGTTGGTCATACACTGTTGATCACAGTCCATCAGAAGACCTTGTTTTTGTTGAGTGTTGGTAGCCCTTAGAAGGTGTACATCGCCCTTTGGGGGTGTTACAGAGTTGCTAGAAGAGGTAACAATATTCAATACAGTACTTTTTCATGTATTCGGACTTTGCAAGGGTAAAGTGAGGCGAAATTATTAAAGGTTTCCATCTGTTCTTGGAAAATTTTCCATCAAACTTTTATCATCCTGCAAAATTTTGAGAACGGCGTTATCGTACTGTCGTTTTTCTCAATTACTGATATTGGGCAAATTATTACCACTGCCTCTGAATCTGTCTTCATTCTTCTTATTTTAGGCCATATTAATGTTTGGCCTTTTTTATTTGTATCTTGTTCATTCTTTTATCTCGTCCACGGAGTAATTTCTCCCTCCACAATTATTTTTGTTTCCCACATTTCATGTCAAGAAGTATCAGTTCACTTTTTGCGTCATTTTGCGTGGTTTGCATAATTTTCCTCGCAATACTTCCTGCTACACTTCCTATGACTAATTACTTTCTTTCAGTCAGATTTATTATTATTATTATTAATAATAATAATAATAATAATAATAATAATAATAATAATAATAATAATAATAATATAAGATTTATTTTTTCGTGTTTCCAGGCGCGTCAACTGCATTGGTCATTAGTCCTGTTAGTGAAGTGTATGTTTTTTCTCGGGAGATGGCGGTGATTTTCCCCCGCTGGATGGCGAGATTCGGCGCCGACCTACTGTCGGCTAGCGGGGTTTCTCCCTAACCAGGACTCTCCCACCAACGGGGCACCGCCGCAGCCGAGACAAGCTCAAAGCTCCCGACCGTCTCCCGGAATATGGGGTAGTGTACTGCATGTTAGTGTAAGTGTGTGTGTAAGGGGAGAGGAGAGGACAAGGAAGAGGAAGGACAGATTGCGCGCGGTTTTTGGCCCGTTTGTTAGGGTACTGCTCCAGCACTCGCCTGGTGTTGATCAGAGAAACCACGGAAAACTACCGATAAGAGTAGCCGGCTGCTAGAATTCTTCTCCTATCCTATTACTCTACTATCTCCGACTATCCTCTCACCTTACACACACACACACACACACACACACACAAACATGCACTACACTACCACATATTCCGGGAGATCGGTCGGGAGCTTAGAGCTTGTCCCGGCTGGGGCGGTGCCTCGCTGGTAGGAGAGTCCTGGTGAGGTGGAAACCCCGCTAGCCGTCGGTAGGTCGGCGCCGGATCTCGCCATCCAGCGGGGGAAGATCACCGCCACATCCCGAGGAAACAACATACACTACACTTACGGTACTAATGACGTAAGCTGTTGACGCGCTCGGAATCACTAACCAACCAACGGTTTTCCAAAAAGGCGCCGCCTTGTGTTAGCGCCGCAGCGAGGAGGTGGGCGATGTGTTCCCCGTGTCCCCTGCCCCGCCAGAGGCGCACCGCATCGGGGCCACCCGCCGTCGCGGCGCCCACCCAGCGCCGCTCCCCGCTCCCCGCTCCCCGCGCCGCCGGACGCCTGCTCCACGGCCCGAATGTGCGTCCGACCGCTGCGCGATCGCCGTCATGTGGACCGCGGCCATCTCCGATCTCTCGGAGCCTCCAACCGCTAGCCAATGCCTAACATCCCTGGCGTCCACTTCACCGGCTCACGGGCATCACATGATGTCACTGCACTCACTCTCACCGGCAGGCCCTACCTTTTGAGTCCCGTCAGTGGCAGGATTTTCGACACTAGCCAGGTCGAATTCATCTTCAGCCTGGAGGAGAATTCTAGTGGCTGGCTGATATGGTCGGTAGTTTTTCCTAGTTGCTTCGAATTTATTTTTTTCTTCCTTGTCCTACCCTCACCCCTACATACACTCACACTCGACACGGCTTGGGCGGTGCCCTGCTGGTAGAAGAAAACCCTGCAAGTCGACGTGTGGGTCGGCATCGGATCTCAGCAAGCAGCGGTAGAAGAACACAGCTATCTTCCGTGATAAAGCACTCACTACACTTACGGGACTAATGACCATAGACGTTGACGCGTGCGGAAACACTAAATAATGAATCAATCGCGTTGATTCCGGAAATCTCACATAGATTAAGCCAAGAGAGGTCACGCCTTTTTCAGGTACGTAGGGTATTCCCTTTAATACACTGTCATTTTTAATTTTTGTTTCATAAATAAAAAAAAAGTGTATTAAAATTAGAATTCATTTATTTTTTGATGATTAGAACAAGTACTTGGTGTGAAACTTTTTTGCGAAGACTCTGTTTTTTATACTACAGTATACGATTTAGTTTGAGTAGTTTTTGAGAAGCATGTTTTACATAACATTGTTTCTTTATCATACCAAAATATCTCTTTTTGATACACTATCTTCAATTTCAAAGTTATATTCAGAAAAACAGAAGGTGGAGAGCAGAGTATCATTGAAATTTCCAAGGAAAAGGTGGAAAAGGTATGACAGGTGAACGCAATTCACCATTGCACTCGCTCTAGGGTTAAACGGGAAAATAATGCACTGGAGATTAATTATATTACTATTGTTACTTTTCAACGTAATCTTTCGTTTACTCTAACAGCACTTAAAAATTAATGAACCACCCATCAATATTAATAACATATACCGTCAATTACGTTCTTCTTAAAAGCCCAAAAGCGAAGAAAGAAATACATCTTCCGAAGTTCCGCTTTGGAAGGAAAGAATTAAAATGGGATAATTGGAAAATTAGTTGTCTGATATATTGCTGTTTTCCTGGAAAACTCAAAAAAATGTTACGGAATCCTTAATCGTTAATTCGCAATAAAAGTTGAGATTTACAATTTATTTTGTGATCATTTTTCGGGTAACGTATGCATTAATAGAATAATAATCATTGCAATTTACAGAATATTTCACGACCACGTGTTGATAATTTGTATGTTGAAGTAAATACAAATGTAGCTAGTTTATCAATATTATAGAACGTTATGTTTGCCATCCAAATATTTCACTGAAATATATTTCAAAATATTTATAAAACTTTTAACTTGAAAAACTTCATCACTTTCCTCGGATTCATTGATTAATTCTCTTATATCGGCAATATTTTAACACGGAAATTACATTTCCTTGAAACGGAGATTTTTTTTTCTCTAGAAAATACCATGAATTATTTTTAGCACGGCTTGAGGAAACGTATTTCATAGAGCCTTCTCTCCTCAAGCCAGTCATTTTCATCGCTGAGGTAAAAAAGTCGAAGGATAATTTAGAAACCAAGAAAAATTGGGCTCTATATTTGTACTAATTTTTAAATATCTGCAACAATTCCTTAAAATATTTGCTTTTAAATTGTAATTTCATATTAATGCAACATAATTTCGAGACTTGCACACTTAAGCGTTGCATCAATAATGTGGTTTCATATGCAATAAACTATTAATGGATACAATGAAGAATTAATTTAAATAATAGTTTTTAGATTTTATTAAAATGTTCATGTTTTTAAAGTCACAAGCGTTTCTCTCAGTTACATCACGCAATACATTTAAATATTCAGATTTACAAATAACTGAAGACGTTCTTTTCATGTTACTTTTCCTATTTAGAGATTCTCCAACAATTATGTCTTTAACAGAGAATTTTTTTAATATCTTGGGTATTTCTTATTTTTGATCTTGATTTTACGACTGAATATAAGCCGAGCTCTACAACTAACAATTTTGTCAAACAATTCGAGACTTCCCACTGACGTCCCTTCCGTCCCGTTTCTTTCCTTTCTCTCTCAATCGCCTACTCTCATTTGCGTACATCTTCCAATATTTGTTTCGCGTATGTTTTACATTTTCTTCATATTCGATTGCTTTTTTCCCTTCTTCCCGCCTTCTAATTCTCCTCCAGAATCCAGAAAGAATATGTTGTATTAATCGTGAAGTTGAAGACCAGAGATTTGCCGTCGACTTGGAAACGCGGGAGCAAAGCGGTCAATTCAGTCAAACCTTATAATTAAATAATATTACTTAATTAATTACTTAAATAATATTACTTAATTAAATAATAACCAAATCCACCCACGTGATTATTGTAAGCCTCCCTTCATTAATCTAGGAATTTTACCATTACCGTGTCTTTTTATTTACGAATCAGTGGTTTCTGTCAAAAATGACTTGCTTAAGGGCGGGAATATATTTTCAGAAAATGCCGAAGTCTATTACTATAACACTTGACGTAGAAATCATATTCATCAGGTGACAGTATCAACAGCTCATTACAAAAAATTCACATACAATATATGTACCTACATTATTTTACAACACTTTGCCAGATGAAATTAAACGATTAAATTCAATAGAAAAGTTTAAATCCAAAGTGAAATCGTTTCTGCTGCATAACTGTTTCTATACAATTAGAGACTATACTCAGCATCACAAAAAAAGTAACATTAATTTTAACAATGATACATAATGCATTATTTACCATTTGGACTGTATAAATGTGTATAAACAACCTGTAACAAGTATTGTACTGTAGCCTCCGGGTCAATGACCCCCATCTCGATGAGGTTTTTCGTCCAGTTTCCCTGATCCATTGAGCAAATGCTGAGATGGCCCCTTGTTTTGCTTCTGGACATAAATGTAACTTCATTATCTGTGCACGTCTTGTAGAATTCATTGTATAATATAGTTATTCAAATTATCGTTTCCATGTTGTTGCGGCAGGAAGTATTATTCCTTGACGAAGGAATCATGGATAAGAGCCCAAAATTTATTGCTTATTTATCCTTGAAAATAGATTTTATTAAATGAGAGCTTTTTTTCCCCTTCAAAATTCATGTAGTATATGACTTAGTGTAGGGATCACAGAATTTTGAAAATGTGCACAGAATTCACTTCTCCCCATAGCACGGCATATACAGTTTCAACTGTTTTTTGACGTAAAATAAATAAATAAATAAATAAATAGCGAGTCAAATTGGCCGTATCAAATTAGCGATCCCCCCCCCCCTCCCCAGTTAACTTCACCGAACAACCTTGACACGTACAGCTTTTCGAATCACCACCCATCATGCATCGCATTCCACACGTGTTCCGTTTATCCGTACGCTTGAGCAGTCCAAAAGTTCCCTGCGCCCCGCCCCCTTCGCCCACCCGCGCCGCCTCCGCTCGAGAGCGACGGCGTCGGCGGCGCCGCGGGCGGAGAAAGCAGAGTCGCCCCGCCCCGCCCCGCCCCCGCCCCGCCCCGCCCCCGCCGGCGCGCGCCGCCCGCGCCGGAAGCGACGGCCCCCGAGCATCTTCTGGACCGGCGGCGACAGCGGCGGCGGCGGCGGCGGCGCCTGCAGTTCGTGAGCAGAAAAGCGGTGCCGGTGACTTTACAGAATCTAAGTGGGCACTTGGCGCACGTAAAAGTTTGGGTTTAGAAGGCGGAACTGCGGGTCACTTTTTTTTCAACTTTTTTTTCCTTCCCCTTTTTATTCTTTTATCTCTTTCTCCGCCTTGTATTTTTTACTACTCCTGTTTTCATGTATCTTATTTTTATTCTATCTGTACCTCAAGTTTGCTTCGTCTCTGTCACTCTTCCTTCTGTCTTATTCTGTCGTAATTTCGCTTTTTCTACTTAATCTTCCCTTTACCAATTTGTTTCCGTCTTTTCGTTTTTGTCGCTTATTTTCTTCTTCTTATATCTTCTTTCCTCTTTTCTTCGTTTCTTATTTGGTTTCGCACTTCTCTGAGTGTAATAGAATAAGTATCTTGGTCACTGTTCAGGAATAACAAATAATATAAAACTGAGAGCCTGCTGTAATGAAGGTCAATTTTTTGAAGAGTGAGTAAGATATTCTTTTGTAAATGTTAACGTTTTCCATATTAAGTTGGGAGGAATTAATGTTAATGTTTTTTTTTAATATATAATTTTCTACTTGATCTTCCTGATTACTTTTATTTTTCTCATTTTCATATTCGTAGAATTTCATTCTCAGTTCACTTGTATATTTTTTCTTTACCTTATTTTCATACTTGTGTTCTTCTCAACTACTTTTCAACCTCATTTCTCCTATATACCTCGGGATCTGTTCCTTCCTTTCTTCTTTATATATTTCCCAACTTCTTTGATACTACGCCACTATTTCAGGTGAAGTGGTAGGTACAGCCTGACTATGAACATTGTCGCCTTAAAACTGATAAGTCTTCAAAAAACCAATTTTAATATTTCTTTGTGAAAACGTTGAACTCTAAATTGTACCTTGACTTCTTCAAATAATACAATCAATGTAATGAAATGCAATATAAGTATTTTTCTAAGTTTCTTGAGGAGGATAACTTTTTTATATTTCCGGAAAGGTTGTTTGGACCGGCGTCAGCATTATTAGAGAATAATTGAGCACGTGTACAAACAAAACGAACACTTTGCGTAAAAGCAGTCCAATCATTTTTAAGAGAATCTGCAATAGTTATAAACTCCAATCTGTGCTTATTGGTGTCCTTTCATACATGAAGTACGATGGAAAGTCCAAAGCCCTTCTTAATTATCCACATCTTCGTTAAAATTCCCAACACACCTTGCGAGGAACAGCATCGAAAGTGGAAAGATGACGTGCCAGCAGCGCGAACGCTGTAATCCCTGCGTTCCCGCTTGCAACACGTGGAATGAAAGTAATAATAACACGGCGGAGTGGTGGAACGTGTTCGATTTCGATGGATTCGCCGAAAGGTCAGAGGGGCTGGCATCCGCGGGCGCGGGCGCGGGCGGCGTGGGCGGAGGGGCGATGGCGGAAACGCACGCGCAGTGGGTCGGCATCAACGAAAAGTGGGAGTGATATTTACGTGTTACTTTAATAACTTTGTTAGCGTCAATTCTTGAGTTAGGGTTAGAAAAAAACGAACACATTTTATCTTTAATACCACCGTTTCGGCTCTGTCATCATCAGAACCGTAATAAGATTAAAGTCGTCCACATGTTTACGACAGCATCAGATGAACCTCAGTACATTCGCCTCACAAGGAATGTTGTGGGTGTTAAATGAATGTTATGAGGAATGTTCGGAGACTCAGATTATACTATACCACAGATATGAATAAGACAAAATCTTATTGCAGCCCTGACGATGACCCAACAATGACCCGAAACGTTGGCAGTAGGAATACAATTTCATGATTTTGCCTGACTTAAACCTTCGAATCTACTCCAACATTAACCAGGGCTCAAGAATCACTATCTACATTTAAAAAGTTTGTAAAAATGTTGTGTTCATTTCTGCATTTCCAAATCCATTTTAGCCCTAGTTCTTCGTTGGCGGTTTGTTAGAAAAAATCATGCGTTGGAAATTATCCCTTCGGCATACTCAAGGATGTTTTATGTAAATAGTGTAAGCCAAACGCCGGAGTCTCGTCTCCAAATTTGACATGCAAAGCGAAGCGACAAATGCACTATAAAAATGTTAGGTAATAGAGAGTTTTTGCAAGCCGTTGATTTCAAAGACGTAACACAATTCCGTGGAGAACTGAACTGCGTATGCGCCGGCATCAATAACGGGATTTTGATTGACGGGTTCCGACATTTTCCCTGTTTTGTCGTCTACGACAAATGTGTTCGTAACTTATACTCTACGTAGTTTTCGCCGCCACCTCTAAACACGAATTAAGCACTGACACACAATAAGCATGGAAGTAATGAAAAATACAATATCCATAATACCAATATAATAAGGCAGGAACTTAATGGCTATTTTTTAAGTTAATTTAAATATGTCAGAAATAAACTAACGTAATTTTTAAGAATTTGGAGGTTATGTATATATTGAGGCTTCTTTGAGTTCATATAGGGGTCTATCATACGTTTTACTTGTAATACTTATAAAAGCAAAAATGGACTCAGAGATACACATATGTTCAATAAAAGCTTTTATATCCTACTAGAGGTATTCAGTTCCAATTAGTTCCTAGTTTTAACCTATATTTTCGATTGTACGACATGCAAAACTCATGTTTTTAAAGATACGTTAATTCCTTTTGACGATATGTTTACGTACTACGACAATGATTTCACGTCTTGCAAATACTCTCTATTATAAGGCGCTTTTCCACTCCCAAACACCCGATGTCGTCTTCCATGTTCCACTAAAAGTTACTGACATCTGTCAGAGAAAAATCTTGATTGGCTAGGATCGACTGACAAGTCAAAGTCAGAAACACAAAGTAGTTTTCAACTTTGATACCTCTTGTCTGATCTGAGAATTGAGTACAAGAATGTAGCAATGCGTGACCTACGGATTTGGACAATAAAATATGTAAGTGGGTGGTCAGTTAATTATAACGTGTCATCAAAGTGATCTAATCTAAAATGGCCTATACAATATGGAGGCAATAATTTAACAAATTCTTGACTTTAAACTATCGTCCTTACATCTTATCTTGTCGCTGAAATCGAATATTACTGCATCTACCATTTGGAATTTTGAAATTCTTGAATGCAAATTTCGAACTTATGAAGACATCTTAAAATATCAAAAAGTCTTTAAAGGAATAGATTTTTGCCATTATTTGGCATTCTCGAAACTCAGCGACATTTCCAACGAGGAAACAGATAGGAGAAACTGAGATAAATACAGACACACCTCAGAGGAAGAATGACGCAAGACTGAAGAAATCGTCTGAGAAGTCCAGACGACGGAGAAACGGGAATGGCAAATGCCTGAATTTTAAATACTCAAAAAACCATGGATGAGCAACGGAAAAACTGTACATACTTACATGACGAAGTAAGAGTACAGAGTTATGAAGATGGAATGAGGTTAATTATTAAAATAGAGACATAACCGTTGATTGTGACGTAATTAAGACGAAAGAACGAATAAACAAGACAAACGCAAACATGTCAGAAATAGTGGGTCAACAAAAATGTCCTTGGAGGCCAGTAATGTAAGACCAGAAGTTATTACTCTATTCTTATAAGAAACCAAAGATAATTCAAATAAATGACGCTCATTAATAAGTTACTTAAACGTAGTACAAAACAACATGCCCACACATTCCTCAGCATTACTACAAGGCAGGAGACGTACGGCATTAAGAGGACAACGGTCCCCACACCCGGTCTTCACCTCTCCCCCACCGATGGGGCCGATAAGGCGGCGGCCCGCCGAGACTCATTCGGGGGCGGAGCGGCCATCAGAAGCGACAGCGGCCGCCCAGCTGAGCCCAGGTGGAGGCGGCGAGGACTCGCCCGCGGTGAGGGCGGCGTCGGCGGCGGCGGCGGCGCACGTGCGCGGGGCGATGGGCGATGGGCGGGCGCGCGGTTTCTCTCTCCCGTGCCTCACGACCACCGCGCGCGCCACGGCCGCCGCCGCCGCCGCCACCGCCGCCGCGGCCCCCTGACCCACAGCCCGCGGTGCGGCTGCCACGTGCGCTGACCGCCGCTGCCGCCCGCCACGCCGCATCCTCGACCGCCGACTTCCCCGCTTCCACCGTCCCCTGACAAGCGTCAGGCCACCTTAAACCCGACAATGCTCCCATTTACCTTTTTGACATCGCAAGGATTATTGAACAGACAGTTCGTACGACGTATCTGAGCACTCAACGACTGTTGAATGCGAGCTTCGGCTCGAATGCCCAGATATCTCGTGTGAGGTCTGTCGGTTCTAGCAACCACCTCAGTGTTCCCGCGCCACCACCAGAGTGTAGTGCTAACCACAAATATACCGCGAATCTTAGACAACGAAGACTCCAACGAGAACGTTTTTGGGTAACCTCTAATATATTTTCCAGCCAACGTCAATATTCCCTTGCCCACCCCGACAATGTGTTATAACATCTTTTCTACTGATGAACCAACTTACAATCCTTACCATAGACATTAAAGTATTTTTTTTTCATTCCGTCAGCAACAACAACGTCAAAGTTCTCGAGCTGCCGCCAGTGTTTTGCCATGTTTACTTCTGACAAATTATAGATATGAGGATAATCAGCCACAGCAATAAAAATAAATAACATATATTTATTTCATGCCCAACTATGATATAAAGAATAAAATTGACAAAAGAAGTGAAATAAATAATGCAATGATAAAATTAAAAAAGTATCATTGTATTATTTATTTCACTTCTTTTGCCAGTTTTATTCTTTATATCATAGTTCTTCATGTTGATCTCTCAATTTTTCCTTTTTGTTAGGGACCCACTGTGGATGGGAAAAACATTATTTCCGAAAGTTACTTTGGGCATGAAATATATATTAATTTATTCTTATTGTTGTGGTTGATTATCCCCATATCTATAATGGATTACCACATGATCTCGGCTACTACCATGGAATTTACTACTGACAAATCTCTCACCCATCCTTGCCATCTTCATCAAAGAATCCTCAAGCTAGAGGTCGTCTTCAAGACGACGACGCCGGTGTACTCACACCGACGCCTACATCTTCCGCCGACTGTCCTAACACAGACCTTCCCACCGCAGACAACGCTCCTGACCGTCAATACAATGTCTTCTCTGGATATTGTCAGCGTCAACTAATCCACTGGCATCATCATTATCCTACCAGAAAACGACAATGCCGCCAGATCGATTTGTCCCGCCTTTCCTCTCATGAATCCAATATCGCTTTATCATATCTCCATAGTCGACCGACGTAACCGTTTCAGTCCGCTTTGCTGCCATCCTTTCTTTCATTGTCCGCTTCCATTGTATTTCTGCCGCGTTTCCTGCCGACAAATCTCTGGGCAATCGTTGCATTGCCATCACAGCTTCCTTTTCTTACCCCCTACTTGATTCCAACGTCCATGACTCGGGAGCCCCGCACCGCTGCCAATATCTTCCGTCGACTTTTTCTATCATTAATCTTCCCTTCGCTGCGAACGCCCCTAACCTGTACGCAACGCCTCATTTAGCCATTATCGATATCAACAATGATACAGTCGATTTTACTCCATCCGCAGTAGACGAATTCATTGATTTACGCAAAGGCATTGCCTTCGCCTTATATCGATTTGTTTCGTGTTTGCTCTTCAATATAACTATTGCGTTGCTCTACTAAGCCGAGTATTCAATAACACTTTACCATAATTCTCATAGTCGCCATGGCCGTTCCAGTCGACCTTGATGACACCGTTTCTTCTATGTCCGCGGCCAATGACTTACTTCTGACCAATCCCCTACCATTCCTCGCCATCGCTATCAAAGCATTCTCCTCTGACTACCGCCGCGGCTCCAGCGTCTTCCATCGGATTCTCTATTATAATCCTTCCCTTCCCTGCCAACCCCCTGCGCCGCACACGCCGGCTGAGGAGGCTCACGGCATCATCTGATGTCACTGCAAGGCATCTGCCCATGAGGTCCTGGGGTTTGAGTCCCGACGCTAGCAGGATTCTCGACAATAGCTGACAGCCAGGTCGAATTCAGACGCTGTCTGGAGGAGAATTCTACGGATCGGTTGCCCTAATCGGTAGTTTTCCGTGGTTTCACCGATCAACACTACGCGAATTCCGGAGCATTACCCCTAACAAACAGGTCACGGACCGCGCGCGATCTTTTCTTCCTCTTGCTTGTCCTATCCCCCCCCTTACACACACTCACACTTATATCCACTATACTATCACACTTGTCGAAGGACCAGTAAGGAGTTTGTTCCGGCTGGGGCGGCGCCCCGCTGATGGGAGATACCTGGATGGGGAGACCGCACAACGCAAGATATCACCATTCGGGGGAAGAACACCGCCACCTCCCGTGATAAAGCATGCATTCCATCTACGGTGCAATTATCCATAGCTGTTGTCGCGATCGGAATCACGAAATAATCAGTCAAATCTCCACCCAATACTTCCTCTAGGTACTGTACTGAACAGTGTCAATAATGACACTGTCGTTACTTCCTCAAGCAAAGTATTAATTGACGCCGCATCTAGTGTCTTTGAGCACTACGCTTCCAATACAAATTTAGCATAGTCACCATACAAGTCGATGCGTCAGTTCGTCACGACGTCTCTGTTCCACGGTGACCATAGTCTCCATGAAGTTCTTTCCATTCACAAAACATTCGCAATAGTAAATTTCTAGGATTTTACCAGTCCTCTTTCAAGTCATTTTCCTTAGCCATTGTAACATCATCTCTGAAACCACAGCCTTGAAATTTTTATTATCGATTTCTCCTTATTGAGCTACAATCAACCTTACAGAACATTCTTTTGCTATTGCGGATGAGAAATACAAGAAAAGGGAGTGGTTTGGGCGTAACAAGAAGTGGATAGCCAAGTTCTTGTGCTATTTTCCTTCGTTCAAAGTTGAACAAGTAACGCGTTTCTGTTTAGAATGTCCTAGCACCAAAGCCAGACATTCACTGATTAAAATTTATTCGCGAAAAAGGTTGAAACCGAACTGGTTTTGCGCCCTAGCACAAAAAAGTACTTTTAAAATCATTTAGTTTAAAAGTTATCTACATATCGCTGCATAGAAATCTGCTCACGCATTTCCGCAACCGACCCCAAAACAAACATTTCGCAATGATACAGTCGTGCTTCATGACCAACATCGCGGAAAGTGTCCCCAAACCTAATTCTTTTTATCTTGGCGCCTTAGAAATTAACAATTCACTTGATCTTCTTGCAGTACTTCGTTGCGCACCGATCAGCTTCACATGATCTCCCAAGACGTGTGGCTTCGTGGCGGCGCAACCCCGTTTCACGAGTAATGGCGCGGAATCTGCCATAAACCTATTTTTTATTAGCTCGAACTCATTTTCTCTTATCGCCACCGCAGCCACTACCACTCACACCGCCACAATCACCGCCGCCGCCACCAGTCCTTCGCCTCCGTCTGTACTTGTGTCTAGGACACCATCGCTCCCGCTATCACTACCGCCACCGCAACCGACGACCCCGACACCGACAACGGAGACGACGATGACAACGATATCAACAACGGCAACAGGGAGCTCGTGTGATACGGTTAGCGCGTACGTCTTGCACCACTGGAGCTCGGATTCGTTCCCCGACCAGTCCTTGTGGAATTTGAAGGTGGACGAAGCGAGCTCTCGGCGTTTGCCTGCAATTCTCCCTCTTCCCCTGTCTCTTGTTTCACCACCAGTATCACCTACTCATTACATCATCTTTCATGGACTTCAATCAAAGGCCCCGAAACATTAAATAAATTTAAAAAAATAAGTAAATAAATAAATAAACAAAAATTTAGCAACGATGACCGCGAAACCAAGTCATCGTCCCCATGATATTCTTCGCACCGTCACAGCCGCCATCACCATCGACAGTCACTACCGTCATCTTCACGCCCACCGCCGCCATTCTCATCGTCACAACTGCCGCCACCAACGCATCCGCCTGTAGCACCTACCGCTACCGCCACCAACAACGACACCGAGCTGCCCGCCCATCGCCCAACTCCCACCAGCGCAGCCGCCGCCGCCGCCGCCGCCGCCGCCGCCGCCGCCGCCACACACGCGTGCCCGGCGTACGCACGCGCTGCTCGCCTTCCTAACCCGGTGACCCGGACGCGCGGGGACACAGCGCAGCCGCACTGCGCCTGTCGCTGGCGCGCGGACGCACACATCCGCGCGGAAGACGGAGCTCCACGGAGGCTGGGCGACTTGGGTCACGCCAGCCAAGACGGAGTGTGCTCCAACCAAGCATGAGCTTCATTGTACCCATCATACGTCAAGTTGTTATGTGCGGATGAGAAATGAAAACGGCTTATTATATTTAACTCATATAATTCTGCGTTAATTTTACGACACGTCGCCCTCACTCATTGTCGCGTGTATGCTGCATGTCTTGCAATTCAATTAGTGTTGAACCGTATCTCACATCGACCTATTTATATATTCAAACTGAATATCATACATCAACCTGTCCTTCCCCTTTTGGCCCCCTTTACTTACATTAGTTATGTCGAAATGATACAGTTATGATCATTTTATTTTGCAGGTCTGAGAGGCCGCGTATACAGGATCTCGGTAGTGCAATTTTAGGTACGTGATTATTTATAATTTCCGATGAGGAATCTGAAAAACTTCTCTTTATACTCAGAAATAACGATATAAGTATTGTTATTACAAAGTAAGCTTTGTAATAACATAGGCTATTATATTCTGACATTTCACGAATACAGCATATCGCAGTTGTTACACAAAATCCCAAACTCGAAATAACCTTAACAAAATATTACTCATAACTTTACATCTTGTATTTTTCTATCTCCCTCCCTGTATGCATGCATGGCCATTGACTCCCTTAAAACTATTAACTTAGTTCATGAAATTACACAGGACTTGATCTTCCTACATGATTTCATTTTTTTGGACAGGGTTCCTGATTGTTTACTTTCTTGTTGCAGCAAATGAGCACTCTTGACTGTCGCTCCCCGCTCGTTCTATCTCCATCTTGCGATTTTTCCACACAAAATGTCCCTGTTCTCTACGCGCACTCAGATTTTCATATTTACTTCCGAAATTTTCTAATAACTTGAACCGAAAATTCCTTTCTAAATGTTAACGCAATCATCCGCGTTGTCCACTATCGCGTCAAAATTTCAAGTTCCGACTTCACTTCATTCACCACGAAAAAAAAAATCACCCATGTCTCGTTTCTACTTCCGAACACTACCAGATCCACGGCTCGTCTCCTTCTTTATTCATCTTGCGCGCCTAACGACTGTTTTTGCGCACTAGCCCTCAAAACGTTTCTACTGTGCATCTCATTCGATAAATCGAATATTATCTAAATTCCCATTGGTTCTTATCGAAACATTTTATTAAATTATTTTCATTCCCCACGAAATTTGCTCATGTGTCCATTATGATACTAAACTCTGTTACAAGATTGTTTAGTTTCCTAGTTGTTGTTTCCATGCACATTCTCTTATATTACTTTTCAAATGTTCAAGTCTTTGCATTCATCCCTGACTCCATTGTTGCTATCGTCGTATTTACTTCCGTTTATATTTATCGTCACTTGTAATGATCCATTACAGTATAGAAAGAAAACTGGGGTAGGGATTCCTGAAATCAGGAAAAATGCACTGTTTGTACTTCTCCCTAAGTCACATAGGGTTTTTACTATTTTTGACATTAAATAAATAGAAAATGAATACGCCACATAAAGAACGTGGCCGCAGCGTCTATAGGTCGAGCGCACCTATCTGGTACGGATTATTTGCAACATTTATCGTCAGTTGTTAATACGTTGCTGTACTTCTAGAGTGCCCAAATCGCGAAAACTATGATAAGTAAGCATTTTTTTCTATATAAAATTTAAAAACAGTTGATCACGCTTGCCCATTTTATGTCAACTTCTGTATAACCCGCTCTTCGAAAGCTTCTCACCGGGCTCTTGTCTCCCAAACTACAGGCATATTAAAGCTAACGAAGTACGGCTTTAGGAGAAGATTCTAAACGTCCCAGGTTATGAATATGCTGGCGAAAGCGGCACTGTGCAATGTCAGTGACGCGGAGACAAACATCTATTCTTGCGCTGGGCGGACAGAAGATGCGAAAGTCGACGGAGACTACGATTTACGCAGAAAGTGACAACACCCATGATGCAGGAATGAAGAATGAGCACAAATGAAGTGTGCAGGAATGAAGAGATGAACTCACCACTCACTTCGTCATAAGTTCATTTATTACGAGTGCTAAAGAGATGAAAATGTTGAAGTAACGTTCATTAATGAGACACGATTGTAAAGATGATGCCATCTAATTCATATTTAATGTTTAAAACGCAGCGTAAAATACATTTAAATCTCTTTATTAAGGACACAAGCAATTTTTTCATCACTAACAAAATCTGGGCAATTTGTATTATTGTGACTCTTTTCCTTTGCAACTGAGGGTCGACAATTTCAGCAAGTCTTTTGGCATTTAACCGAAGATAAAAGATTTTTCAAAACTGAATGTAGAAAGGTAAATTAAAAATATAGTGATTTTATTTATGAATAATAGTAATTTTTCACTCGTATGAGTTGTAATAATTATAGTTCTCGTTAAGTGAATCACTAAAACTATTTTGATTTTGGGGACCAACTGATTTACAAGTCAATTTCGAAGACAAACTGTAGCAAAGTATACACAATTTCTTAACATAAAACTTAAATGGAACACGTTCCATGGAATACCGATATAATTAACTTCTTACAAACACAAAAAGCAATTTCTCGTGTTGGGAGAAATTTTGTAGTTAACATTCCACGAAATAGGTTAACATTAGGTAATATAGTTAACCTTACATGATATTTTATTGTTAACATTATACGAAATAGGTTCTTTAAAATTCATTGCTAAAAAGGGCCGTATAAAAACCCCCGAAAAATGTACCAAATATAATTTTCATTCAAAATGTAAGAAGTCCCCACCCTGAAAGACAGGACTGATACCTTTCAAACCGTTAAGAGGAAAATAGAATTTATCGCTTTCGCACTCCTATGTCGCTAGTCACAAACACAAAATAATTTAAATTAAAAAAATCAGTAATTTCAAAGCTCGCTACGTACATTTTTTCACGAAAATTCAATAAGCTTATAAGGCGGTTTTAAACATTCTTTTCAAATATGAACTATTTTCTCCAAAACGAGAAAAAACAAAAATTGAAGTTAGATAGTTAATTTTCACGTAATTTAATTTTCTAAAAAAATTGTAGAAGTCATGATCACTTGATATTGTTTTTTTCATTGACGATTTTACCTATATGAATGGCAGAGGCGCCTAGAAGGGGTAGCTAGAATAACTTGTTTCAGGCCCCGACAAAAGTAGGGGCCCCAAATTTTTTTATTCAAAACAAATGTAAAATGTATTTCAAATATGTTTCTAATTCAAATTAAAAACTAAAAGTTATTCCTGTTGCATAGCAAAATGAATCCTGAAAATACATTCTATTTCGTTCATCTTCACCCTCCATGCCTATTGCATTAAAAAAAGAATTCTGTTTACGTAGTGAGGGGGAAAGGAGGAACTTTCGTTTGAAATGAGGGGCCTCCGTAAACGCAGTGCCTGAGACCTCCTGTCATTTTCGGGCGCCCTTGGTCTCTGGGGGTATTGCCGGCGTTCCGAGTGCGTCTGTCCGTCCGCGCCGCCTTTCGCGCAGGGCTCGAGCGCAGTCGCCCCGAGTGCTTCCGGACGACTTTCTCGCGGGACCCTCTCCTCTCCGCTCCGCTCGGTGCGAGCGCCAGCGCAAACAGCGGGAGCGCGCTCTTGGCGCCGCGCCGCAGGTGCCCGCCGCGCCGCTCGGGCCCATTCACCCGCACGCGCGGAGCCCCAAGCAGACGGGCAGAGCGGAGGGGCCGGCTGCCCGCTGGCGCTGCCGGGAACCCCCGCGACTTTCCGCCTTCCCGCCTCGGGGAAGCGGGGCACCCCGCCGGGAACCTATACTTACTCATAGCTACCTTCAAGTAAAAGATAAAAGGTAAAGATAAATTTATTTAAACTGCAATTGGGTGTAACCCGGGGGCAGTTAATTACATAAATAAGATAATAGATGTCATGCAAATAATATAATAATGGTAATAATAATGCTAAAATAATAATAACAATAACAGTAATAATAATATAAAAACTGCTGGTTCTTAAAACATTAAATTACCTGAAAAAGAAAAGAAACGTCTATCAGCTAAAGCAGCACTGAGTACTTATACAATAAAGAACGCACTTCACTTCACTATAACACTAAAAACATTTCCTTCATTATTTTTCTGCTCTACACTGCACGACACCTCACTTCACTGTATAACTTAATATTCTTAGTTAACTACCTCATAGACTTAAAATACCCTAAATTAATTTCCTAAATCAGTAAATCATCTGTTACGATGTCATCCAATTGGAAGGTTGAACGCCACCATTATGATGTCACTGAAGTGATGGGTAAGGTCCCGATTGGATGGCACCGTGACAGCTGATGAAATGTCACAGGCAGCATTGGAAAAATCGCAGTAATGACAGCAGACGAACTAATTTCTGATATTCGTGTCAGATATTTCCAACAACTGCACCATCCCCAGATATTTATACGAGTCTTCATTGCCTAGGCATTGTATGATGGCGGCACCTGAGAGTTGTAATTCGCTGTCCTCATGTTGGACTTTACCACGATTGACATTGAATGTCGCACATTTATGGAGGCCAAATTCCATGCAGATATCTTTACTGAATTGTTGCACCAGGGCAAGTTCACTTAGCAATTGGTCTTTATTACTTGCATGGAGTTTGAGGTCGATCACGTAAAACTGATGTGATATGCAAACATCTGGATTCCTTTTTATGCAGTACCCGTATCCAGACTCTCTAATCATTCTGCTTAGCGGGATAAGGGAGATGCAGAACCACAGTGGACTAAAACTGTCACCCTGAAACATACCTCGCAGGATCTCAATTTCTCTGGTCTGATAAGAGTAACTGCCCTGTTTATCGTCTATAAAAGTCTTCCATTCGGACATATACTTAGAGAGGAAATTCAATAAAGCTGGGTTAATTTTATAAATCTCTAGGATGCGAAGAAGTCATGTGTGAGACACAGAGTCAAATGCCTTTTTATAGTCCACCCATCCAACAGATATATCATGTAGGCGTTTGCGAACTTGAGTAACCACACTATCTATAATCAATAGTTCTTTGCAACCCTTAGTTCCTTTTCGACAGCCAATTTGCTCAGGAGGTAATATTTTGATTTATTAGATGATCATTAATTTTCGAAGATGTCACAGCAGTTAATATTTTGTTTAAAGTTGATAGACATGTGATAATTTTACCGATACTTTTGCTGTTAACCTGGTTTAGCACTAATAAACGTATTACCTGTTAATAGATATTTAGGGAATATGGCTGGATCTTGCAAAGCAGCAATAAACAATCTAGCCATGTGTAGATGGAAAGCAGTAAAGTATTTCCACCAAACATTATGAATGCCATCTGGTCCAGGTGACTTCCAGTTCTGCGTGTTTTTAGTGATTGCTCTAATATCAGCTTCAGTAATCATAACTGTTGACATTTCATTTATATCTTCGCATGCTTCTATTTCTCTATGAAGCCAATGTGGTCAACCTGTAGATCCTCTGCGGTCTCGATTGTTACGATGTCGATCGATCGACAACTCTTGACGCTGGTTGTCAGCATTTTAGGTAAAAAACCTTCAAGTTTCGAAGTTTCACCCTTCACATTTCCATCGCGAAATTCACCTCTAAATTTTACGTTCTTCAATTAAACAATTATCTTAATCACGAGCGTTGAATCTAAGAATATTTACCTAAAGTACAAACCGTCATTATCCAAAAATACAGTATGGAATAGTATTTACTATTGTTTGTGCACCTCTGAACCACTCTCACTCACGTCTTTAGCCCTAATCGATTATGGCACATTAATCTCCTCACCAGCCGACAGCTGGCCTTGCAAGCCGTTCGCGTCCTGGTCATTTTGTACAGATGACTTTCATTTTATACAATCATTCAACGATGATGGGCCCGGAAAAAATATTGTTGTCGAACAGAACCTAACCTTGAGGAAGCTCTCCGGCAATGTCATTGCCACGTTGCCATTACCTTCCCCTTCAGCCGCGGCAGCGCAGGTGCCAGGGCAAGACCATTCATCCTGCAACGCGTCAGGCGACTGCGAGGCACGGGGGAGGGGTACAGACCTCAAGGGCAGCAGACCGGTTGCAAGCAAGATGATCCGGGAACCCCTGACGCTTTTCTTCAGAGATATGACGCTGTGAATACGAAGAAACGAGCAGGAAATGCTACATTGTTCACGTTCTTGGAAAATTCGAAATATACTTCAAGACCAGTGAA
This sequence comes from Teleogryllus occipitalis, assembly GCA_011170035.1. NCBI lineage: Eukaryota > Metazoa > Arthropoda > Insecta > Orthoptera > Gryllidae > Teleogryllus > Teleogryllus occipitalis. The sequence goes on from BLKR01001422.1 coordinate 181,956, forward strand.
AACATTGTTACAGACACAATTTTGGTGAGAATAAGAAACGAAGTGTCCGAACGAATGAATATTCATATGTCTATGAACACATACGAAAGAGTTGAAGCGCTGGTGTTGATGTGGAAAAGTGCGTTGCAAAGTGTAGGTGAGAGGCCGAGGAAAATGTTCGCAGCGGGTCATTACAAGGTGTGTGTGTGCGTGTGTATGTGTGCGAAAAAGAAGAATAAAAAGATAATGAAAAGACGGAGTTGATGAAAACTTCAAAACGTCGTCGAAACTAAAGTGAGTACTAAACAATGAAGTAAAATCTTTCATGCATCGATCGACAATGTGTTAAAAAATAATAAATAAAATTGTATTTGTCCCCATGGATTTGCAAACACAGCTTCTATACAGCTAAGGGAGGTTTGAAAATCATCGCTATAGCAATTTGCTTATAAAAACTAATACTGCAGCTGTAAAAATTTTAATCCAAATATGTACTTAATTTGTTTGGAAGAAAATTCTCCGATGTCTATTCTGAAAACAAGTTTATCGTCTTCGAGCTTTGGATATTTTCTTCCTCAAGCAAACGCCGGAGTAACAAGGAAGAGAACCAAGTATTGGTTCGCGATTTTTTTACATCATTCAACATTCCTCCTCTTTCTATTCCTAGAGACCTGATCCCCCTCCTAGGTCAAGAGGTCACGCGTAGGCATTGTCGTGAGTAGGCAGAGATCAAGACCTCTCTCATGACTTTAAGGCGCTGACAGAAAGTATGAGGAGGAAACCGAGTTGGGACAACGACTCGCGATGAAGCTGACAGTCGACTTCAATGATCTCAAATCAGAGTTCGTCATCGAATTATCAGCTATGTGAACTGAATGATTAATGGATGAGATTGGTGTTTTCGAGCACGTCAATTGCTATGGCTCCCTTAGTGCAGAGGATGATTTTTCATGGCCGGAGGTGGCAGTGTACCTCCACCGCTGGGTGGAGTGAGATTCGGCACCGATCTACACTTCGGTTGGCGGGGAAATCCCCTCTCCATGAATCAGCGGGGCACTGTCCCACTCGGGGCCACCTCTGAACTCCCGACTAGTCTCCCGACATATGTGGTGGTGTAGTGCATGTTAAGTGAAATTGCATGTAAGTAAGTGAGAGGGTACGACAAGGAAGAGGAAGGAATGATCGCGCGCGGCATGTTCCCCGTTAGGGTATTGCTCCAGTATTCGCCTGGTATTGATCAGAGAAACCACGGAAAAGTACGAAAATCAATCAGAGCCGCCGGCGCTAGAATTCTCCCCCAAACAGCGTTTGGAACCGATCTCGCCGTTTAGCTAGTGTCGAAAATCCACCAACTTCATGAATTCAAAGGACATCCCTGTCAGAGATACTGCAGAGATAATAGAGGCAGAGCTTGTTCAGAGCCAAACTCAGCCGCAGATATGTTGGTGTTGTAGAGGCGATCTCGAGTGTAGGGATTAGCGAGTTAACTTCCATTTCGAAGATTTTAAGATGACTACATGCGTGGTTAGGACCAACGCTGAAAAGGGGCCTCCAATAATTTTATTCAACGAATTTTTATTAGTTGAAAATATGAACATATTTTTAAATTGAAAAAGAGTATTTTTTTTCATATTAATTTGGATTATATGGGCTTAGTAACTGAATATTATCAGGAAGCTCCACTATTTGGCCACGTTTTTAGCCCATTCTTCCGGTCTTATTTATGCTCATCTCATTACTCATCGGAACATTATCATTACCTCATCATATCACTAGGTACCGGAAGATCAGATAACGGACGCGATAAGATAATCGTAGGACTGCTTCATAGTTGTCTCCTCCACACGGTTCACATGTCGTCCTCTTCCCACTTTCAAGCATAATTTTTTTAAGGCATGACCTGGATAAAAATATTATTATTGCTGTGGTTTATATAAAATATACGAACCTATTAACGGTTATGATCTGCAATGACTGTTACAACTTGGCCCAGAGTTAATATACTAGGAACAAACAGTGTTTACCAATGAACCAATAGGAGTGAAATTAATGTTGGAGCGAAAAACAGTTTAATATAGATATGTTTAAAAATAGCTTTCGCAAATGTTTACGCATCATTGGGGCGTTTTAAGTAATATTCATTTATCATACAATGGATGTCCAAAACGAATTCCCAAGTCTATTTTTTCTAGCACCAATGCTACATCCAGAATTAGTGTGTTAATTTATTTGTTTACTGTCATCTTTAACTACGAAGCAGCTGCTATTATTTCAATGCGAACTTTCTCCACAAACATTCAGTTAACTCTCTAGCCCTTATTTCTTATCTAGCAGCCAAATCTTTACTCTCACACATAGCAAACAAAAGAAACAGGCAGTGTTGAGATCTCCACGGCCAAAAAAGGAGTTATTAGAGACGGTCATTATGACGACTCCTTCTTTCGCTATACTTTTTTATCAGGCAGCATTCGGAAAAGAACAAAGACATTCGTACAGACATAACCCTCGACTCGGTCACCCCGATTAGTAATACACGTGACAAATACATTTACTTAAAAATAGTGAAGACATGTCATTTTAATGTAGTATCTTATATTGAGGACATACCCTGTTAATAGCTGCTGGCACTTTACTTCCATTTATTTAAATTAATTAGTCAAACGAAGACCCCGAACGAGAGCGAGGGATGTTAGAACGATCCTGTCCAGTGAGTGATATCGGAGAAGCCGAAGTCCTATTAGGTGAACGAGAACTACTTGGAAAAATAACCCCTGCATCGTCACTAATTTAGCATTAAGATAATGTCACGATCATTTTAGTACCAAACTAAAAAGTCATTTTCGATTGTGTGAAACATTTATTCACGTTATCTCACTCCCTGCAAGTCAAACACTACAAGTAACACGTAACCTTCTCGCCTTAAAATCACCAAGATTGGACACACTCGCACTACATAAAGATAACTCATGAAGACGCTGTGGCCTTTGACTTATGCGATTGGCATATAATAATTATGAGCCTGTCAGCAGCACGTCTCAAGCATAGAAGCATGTACATCAGTACATTTCGTTTGAAATTATAATAACCTAGTTTGTACGCTAAATGTATTATTAACATGCGATTATTATTATTATTATTATTATTATTATTATTATTATTATTATTATTATAACAAAAGTCAATTAGAACTATTTAATATTATATAATTAATAATATTATAATAAATAACAATAATATTATATAATATTATTCTTATATAATTAGAACTAAATTATTATAACAATTAGGACTATAAACATATGAAACAATGCATTCACTACGTGTCTGGTAGAAACGATTTTCGATTTTCATACCAACTTTCGACAATGTGTTCATATCACGCCAAATACTTGATGTTCTATTACGTATAATTCATTTGATTTAGTCTAAAACTTTGCACTGAAAGAATTTCATGGTTTCTTGTGCTCGCAACGCAGTTGTTGGCGTCCGAGGGCGTCCGCCAGGGGCATCGCGGGAGGAGGTGTCCTGCGCGGGCGGCAGCGGCGCGGCGCCGGCTGCGGAGGGGCTTCGGAGTCTGAGAGCGCGGCGCGGCGCAGCGCGGCGCGGCGTCAGCAGCCAGGTCAGCGGGCCGTGGGAGCCCCGCGTTGCCTCAGACCCCCTGCGCGCCGCCCCGCGCCGCGGGGACGGGCGCTGAAGTGAGGCTGCGCTGGCTTGCTCAACGGGCGCTGCCTTCTGCGCGCCCTGCGACGCTCCCAGGGGGTCCGCCGCGGGTCCGCCTCGCGCCGCCCCACCCCGCCCCCACCCGCGCCGCCCCGCCCCGCCCCGCCCCGCGCCGCCCCGCCCCGCGCCGCCCCGCGCCGCCCCGCCCCGCGCCCCACCCCGCCCCGCCCCGCCCCGCCCCGCACCCCTCTCCACCCACACCCCTCCACGCCTCGCCCCGCGGCTATCCAATTAGTAATTGTGGTCTCTAGGGACCTTACTGAACCTCAACCAGAGACCTTACGAAACCTTTGAGCACACTAGGCCTTGATTAAGGTCTTACATTCCAACTGCCCCGCCTCGGCCCGTCCCGCCCGGCTCCTCACCGTCTCGTGTGTCGCTCCACCAGGCCAACCCCACAAATCTCCCTCTTTGCCCCGGCGCGGCCCTCCGCCGCTCCACCCCGCCCCACCTCGCGCGTTACCTCACCCCGTCTCGATCTCCCCCACACATCTCTCCCCCCCGCCTCGGTCGCCCACTCCACTCTTCCCCTCTTCTCCCTACCTGCTCTTCTGTCATCTAATCAGATCCAACCCCTCATTGCCCTACCCGCTCTCGATTAGCCAGCTTTACTCCGTTCCGTCCTGACCTGGAGTCGATCCCTATCGATGCGACCCATTCCTGTTCAATCCGAATCAATTATGAACACTTAATTCGACTCGACCCGTCCCGATACGACGTGCAGCTCTCTTTTTTAAACTACTGATTTCGTCGGATTAGTAACGTGGAGTCGGAGTTTCACCAACGTGGGTTTCTGGTCTGCAGGGAATCCCTTCCTATACATTAATTTTTTGCACCAAGGTATCCACTATTTAGTGGATAGCTGGAGCAGCAATTTACAAAAGTACAGCCATTGTATGTTGGTATGCGACTCTGGGCCACTATGGCTTTAACTAACCCCGGTTAGCTAACACTGCTTGCATTGTCGAACTGCATCTCCTATTGAAAAGCGAAAAGCTCCGACAATTATGAACGTGTCCCACGATATTTTATGTTTAAATGATTTAATTTGCATACCTTCTTTAATTTTCATACATTAACTACTTTACCAAATAAGAATTTCTTGAAGAATCAACAGCCTGCGTTTGTACACGAAAACGCTCGTGTCTTTAAACTATTGGTTTCGAAATAGAGTTCTTAGAATTATTCTTTCCACCAAAGACTGACTGACCAATTACGAGATTCAACGTCCTTTCTAATCGGGAAAATCAATGATGACCATCGATTCAGGAGTCAATACACTGAAGTTAATTATGAAGCAACTATTGAATTCTTACAGTACATCAATGAACACGCAATGTACACTACACGCTTCTAAGCAAGAATAATAATCAAGAGACAAAAATTTCGACTTTTTCTTCGTTCATCAACAATGCTTTCGAAGTACCAGTGAAAGTGCAGAACCAACGGACACAATAGGCGCTTTCCGAAATAGGATGTCGCCATCTTGGAAGCCAACCAGAAAGTCGTACCAACTATCGCACCGCGCGTTTAACACTCTCAATAAAACGGAGTTTCGCTCTTAAATTTACCATTAAATTCAATTGAAAAGACGATGGAGCGGCTCGAAGCACTTTCTGATAGTACTTTCAATTGTTCTGGACACGGAACGTTAGGGATCGACACTCATTACGCAATTCAGGTCGGGGAAAGTTGTAATGAAGTCTGCCACAAGTCTAAGATAAATAGAAGCACTAACGTTTGCAAATACAGTTCATGTAATTTTACTGCTATATTTAATCGCTTTCTACTTGACAAAAGAAACGAGATAGAATTGAAAACATTAATTGGCTGTACGCTTTGCAAAGTTCGCATTTATAACAAAACCTCAGCAATGTGTCCAGAGACGAAAATAATTGCACCATTGATACATTGGGTAACATCAATTTGCAAATCAGAATTTTGATGCAGACATCATGTAAAGACAACCAAGGCACCATGACAATGCATAGAAGGAAAAAATTAGCTTGGAAGGACCTCATGTGTAAAACACTGAATATGTCTGAAATACTGTGTATACTATGTATAAAGGATTGGAATAAGTGCATAATAGAAATGCTTCACTTACTTCAACACTAAAGGCGTCAAAATACATTGAGATTTGCCGCCTGCCATGTTGAATACTATAACTATAGTTACAAAGAACTTACGATCGCGAATTTGCTCAAGTTGATTTTCGATTTACTTATACAGAGATAAATTGCTATATGAGTACGGTCTTGAAAGTGTTCTCGAAATTCTTGCACAGTCTCGAAATAATTCGGCGTTTCCGTTATTCCAATTTATGGTTCCTTTCTCATTCCCATAAAACTCAATAAAGAGGCATACTTCGCCGCAATTGTTTCTTTCATTTCCTTTTCTATATGCTGATCGCATATAGCATCGCATGCCGTCTTACTTGCACATCATGAGGAGGAACTCCATCTACACTACTTTTATTCTGTTCTTAGATTGCACTACTGAAAAAACTGGGAAAACACGAATTTTGAGATATTGTTGTAATTTTATAACATTTTATAATAATTGTTATTAACAAAATTCCTATAAAGCCTTTTAGAAATGCTTACTTTTTAATTTATTAATAAGTAAACGTAAAGTTCCCGCATTTCACAGCTACGGTAAACTTTAAATAAAAGTTCATTTTTTGATTTGTCACAGTTTTGCAGAACATGAATGATATAGTTGGTCTAGATCAACGACCATTTTCGTATAGTTTTTTCCTATATTGTCACTAAGTATAATATAGTTAGACTTGATACAAATCATGTGGAAATGCATGTGAGAATATTAATATGAATCCTTTGGTAGAAAATTCAAATTGAGGTTATGTACGTAGAAGATAAACGGACACTCAACTATCCCCAAATATCCAAGAACCCAAGCCTTCATCAAACTTTCAACTTAACTTCTAATATACTGACTTTAAACAAATAATGTCATGTATATAATATTTCCTTAAATAGAAATTTTGAAGCGTACTTTTTTTAATTTTAGAAGTGTAAATAAATAGGTTTCGAGCCAACATCCTTCGGATGGCGGAATGAGAAAAATAAGACTGAGAGTGCCTCAGCCCAAGCACAAGTTATACGACGCACGTGAGATAAACACGAATCATTTCTACATGCTACTCACTGACCACGTCCCCAAATTCACTTTGTGGTGGCTGAGAGTCAAAATACCTGCTCGTAAGACCGAACGAAGTGAATGAACTTCGCCAAAGTGATAAAAGGGGCAAACATTACAACACCGGGAAGACGAGTTCACATGGCCGTCGTCCGCATCATCCACCTTGCGTGCCCACGTCATCGCGACACCGCCCGTCCGCCGCATCTCCCACGGCTTTCTACGAGCTGCTTCTCCGCGCCGCCCCCGCCGCCGCCGGCGCACACGCCCTGCGCCCGCACCAGCGCCTCTTCCTTTTCGAGGTCGTGGCATTTGCGCTCGCGCGCGCGGCGCCGCCGCCGGTGCCTTGCGCCGGGGTCAAAGGTCGCGCCCCTCGCCCGCCGCCCCCGTCCCCGGCCTCGCCTCGGCGCTCCAGCACTGCGTTGACCCTCGGTCCAGCATCCAACTGTCGCGGCCTCTCATTCCTTGCTTGGTAGAGAGCGCGCTTTTAATGTTTCCAGGCGGGTCAACTGCTATTTTAATTATACCCGTCAATCTAGTGCATATTACATTCCGGGAGGTAGTGGTGCTCCTCCCTTGCAGAAACCTGAGATCCGGCGCTGACATGCGCTCAGTTAGCGGGGTTCCCGTCCACTGCGGGTGTCTCCTCCAGAGGGGAACCGCCTCAGACGGGACGGGCTCTTAACTCGTCTCTGGCCTCTCGATACCTGCGGTAGTGTAAAGCGAGTACGTTGTGCCTGTGTGTGTCTGAGGCAAGAAGAGGGATCAACAGATGAGGAAGGAAATATCCTGTATAGTCTGTGACCTTTTTGTGGGGATATTGTTCGGCATTTGCCTGGTATTCATAGAAGAAACCACGGAAAACTACGGATTAGAAGAACCGGACACTAGATTTTTTCTCGAGACAGCAGCTGAATTGTACCTAGCTATGTAACTACTATCGAAAATCTGCCACTATCGTGAATGGAACCTTAGGACATCTCTGCATCCAAAGTCGCTGCACTGGCAAAAGTTGTTGCCCTGAGCTACCTGAGCCGGAGCGAAGCGATGAGATAAAGTACGGAAACCAGCACGCACGAGTGTTTGTCCGCCTTAATTGTGCCCGCTCCCTCGCCGTGTGGTGGTGGTAAGGCGTGAGGTAAGAGCGGTTGTGTCAGCGCCTTCACCGGCCAATTACCCGACGGTCGCTCGCGGAAGCCGCCCGCCGCCAGGGCCATCCACGCTCCGCGAGCGATGGGCGCGAGGGGGGGGGGGCAGGGGGAGGAGCCCCCGCGGCGCTCCGCTGCTTTCCTTGCGCCCGGGGGGCACGTCTTATAACGTCAGTTTCAGTATTATTCTAAGAGGGATCACTGTTTTTCGACTTTCCAATCACCCAAGTTCGAGTATCCCCGTTAGTAGATTTTTTCTAATAATGCGAATTAATCACTTATTCAGAATATCCAATAAATATAATTATAGAAACATTACAATTACTGACTCTAGGTAGCGAACCCGTGCGATAATTCTCGAATGTGAAAACCCTACATCTTTTCCGTCACATTTTTTCTTTTTGTTTTTTTTTTAAGGTCGCATCTAGGTCATTAGCGACCACTATTGGAGTGAACGGTATGGTAACTATGAAGATGAAACGAAACGGTGATGATAAGGAGTGAAAGGACGAACACAAATACAACCATGCCCGAGGCGCGACACAAACCCGCGACCCTTTGGTCCGAGATCACTAAGACACTACTGCCTTAGCGATCTCGGCCACGGGGCCGGCGTCACATCCTTATAAAGGACAAATATTGCTAGCAGTACATTTTTGAATCATCAGGTTAATCTTGGCATTAGACAAAAGACGTTGGCTAACATAAGATAAATATTAACGTATGGAGCATGTGTGTTCGCTACAATTATTTTGACCTCCGAAAGCGTTGGAAATTATGCGTAGCAAAATCTGAATGTTATTTTATGTAAATCGCGAATGGCGAGGGCGAGGGCAGATGCTCTCTCCAGGGGCGTGATGCCTACGTGGAGGGCGACACGAAGGGGCAAGCGGACGCGACACGCTGCCCTCGCATCTCGCGACCTCTCCATGTGTAATTTGAGGTTGCGTCACGCCGGTGATTTCGTTCTTGTGGGCACGATTCTGTCCGTTATTAGGTAATAGACGCTTTGGCTGGGAGGCTGACGACAACCATATTGTCATTAGCCATTATTGTCTCTTTCAAGTGTGAGTAAATTATATTTTAGAGAATAAATTATTTTATTAGTACTCTTTACAGAAAAATAATTTTATGGAAATATGGATATTTTTACTACAGGAAAAAATACTTTTGTGCCTACTAAACTTCATAATAATCAATGAACTTTCTGAGCCTTTCATTTTCTTCTGAAAGAAGTATTATTTGGAACTTAAAACCAAAAAAGGCCGACAGTAGTTTTTAAGTTAATGTTACGACAAACGGGGGAATTAAAAGTCATTGGACTAGTAAGGGCTTGTGTGGTGAATTCATGACTGATATGTAAATGTCACTCAGAATAATACAGGCCATACATTCTCAAAGCAAAATTGTCCGTGACCGTGACATCACATTTGTATAAATTACTTCACTTTGTCCAACATAATTTAATTCAGGACGGTGAAATTCGTGTCACTCGAAAAAATGCTGAATGAAACTGTTCCTCGCCACATCAGTTAGTAGGTCCAACATGACTGGCTCGCGGACTGGTCGCAGGAACGGAGTAAATGAAACAGGTCGCGTAGAAAGTTCGTCTCTTTGATACACCGACAGTTTGTAGAACGCTCAAGTGCGTGCTGGACAGGGTCCCGCAAGGCCGTGCGATGTTGGCTGAGCACAGAACGTCGTTATCTCTGAGCAGATTTATTGCTCGCCTCGTGAAAGTTCCAGATAATGCTCAGCAAAAATTACGATCAATCTCCTTTTGGTCTTTCATTTTTTCTTACCGTAGGGGCCCGTTTTACATGCTTCCTTTTGACGAACAATTTCAGGAGTTTTAACGAATGCGGGAATGTGCACAGCGGCTTGTTTGCGGTTGTCCACGTTCCCTAAAACTCCGGAAATTGTTCGTGAAAAGGATGAATGAAAATCGGGTCTTAGACCCGCTTAATGGCAAGGTCCGCAAGGTCTCCCTGCCTTCGTATCCTGCGGTGCGTAGATTCATTGATTGATTAGTTTTCCCGGCCGCGTCAACTGCTAAGGTCATTAGTACTGTAAGTGTAGTGGATGTTTTCATCGTGGTAGGTGGCAGTGATCCTCTCCCGCTGGTTGGCGAGATCCGGGGCCGACCTACATTGGCTTCCGAAGATTTTCTCCAAACAGGAATCTTCCACCAGCGAGGCACAGCCCAAGCAGCGAGGAACTCTTAGCTCCCGACAAAGGTGATAGTGTAGTGCATGTAAGTGAAAGTAAATAAGGGGTGAGAAAATGGCAAAGAAGGGGAAAGAAAGATCGCGCGCGGTCCTTGGCCCTTATGTTAAAGTACTACTTCGGCATTCGTCTGTTGTTGACCCGAAAAAACTCTAAAAACTATTGATTAGAACAGCCGGCTGCTAGAATTCTCCTCTAGATAGCGATTGAATTCGACCTAGCTGAAAAGCTTGTCTCAAAAATCCTGCCACCGTCAGGACTTGAACCCAGGACCTCTCGATCAGAGGCACTGCAGTGGCATCCGTTGATGCCACATTTGCCGGTCCGGAGTGGGTGGAGGCGGGACACACTACCTCCTGGTCCAGAGACATGGGATGAGATGATGATGGTGATGATAGAAAGAAATGGGGAAGGAAACATTTCTTGGGCCCGTGGCCCGTTGTATAGGGTGCTGCTCCGGCATTCGCCTGGAATTGATCAGAGAAACCACTCGAACCTACGACCTCAGAATTCCTGGTACGTTCAATTCATAGGGCGTTGCCCATACGCTAGCCTCAATGATTTCCGTAAAACAGCACTCTACAGTAGTTTCTTGTGAAACAGCACTCTACTGTAATTTTGTGAGCATACACTGCGGAGTACTCATATTTTTAAAACGAATTTTTTCTTCCAGTTAACTTGCAACAAGCAATACACAGAACTTAAACGAACCAAATACACTGAAATAGCTAAAACACAAAGGGCAAAGGATACCAGCAGAGTCTTCAATCTCGTACGATGGCGTATAGGTATTTCATTTGACGACGACAATAATAATAATAATAATAATAATAATAATAATAATAATAATAATAATGATAATAAAACAATTTAGATGTGCTCAATACAATACGGAAGCACAGGAAAACGAAACCAAATAACGTTCCTGAAACAGACATCAACACTTTAGAGAAATTGGCGAAAATAGAAACAGAATCAGCACATCCCCATAAATTATTGGCTAAAATACTAGTAATTTTCTAGATCTAGAGCAAAAGTACATGTTTTTTGATCGTTAATTCTAAGAAATTCCAAGGTTAATGGTCAGGGAAGGAATTACAGGTAAACGAAATTTGAATTCATTGCAATCTATCTCGAAAGAAAACGTTTTTTAGATTTTTTCTCAATGAATATGGTTTTCATAATAAGGTATTAAAAACTCAAAACAGCTCTATGAGTCACGCAACCTTATAATGTCGAAATATTGAACATACTTATTCAAAATAAATATTAAAATAAACTATAACCTTTGAAAATTAAAAATTTAATGTTAAAATATGCACATTTATGAACTGATATAAAGCGTAGCGTAAACACGGGGACTCCTGTAGAGACCTCAAGCGCATGCTTTTCCCGCTTACTCATTAATCCAGAGGTTCTCAAACTGTGGGGCGCAACCCCTAGGTGGGACGCAATGCTGTAGAAGGGGGCGCGAGAATCTTTGAAAAGTCAATAGAGTATTTATTGGTAAAGCTGTAAGAAAACTTAAAAAAGCTACTTTTTAAACACGTTCGCTAATAATATTTTTTTTTGTAAACTGTGTTACATTCTAATGTTGATTTTTCAAGATCTTAAAGGTGTAAAAATAAAATAAATTTAATAGCTTTGTTTTAATTTTTGTATTGTCCAGTACTTACTTTCTATAAAAAATGCTATCAGGTATATTGTAACAAAAATATATGCAATATATATAATGCATTATAAAGGGCATGGTCGTATGGTACACCAAGGCGGGGATGGGGGGGGGGGGGCTAAAAGTTTGAGAACCTCTGAATTAATCCATACCATATATAAAATGGATGAAGCAAGAATAAATGAATATAGTGTATATTCTTCTTTTTAACTATTTACTTTATCCGCTAGATCATGCAACACAAATATTCGTGATCTTACCTTCCTTATTACCGCTGTAGACCTCAGTGGTGAGTTAGCGTTCTTTGGAATTTTCTCAAGCCCACCCAGTCGTGAGATCGTGACGGAAGAGGAAACACGGGACATTTCGAAGAACTAAATAAGATGTTAAGTTAATTGCGGTACTGATTGATTCAAAGGTGTGCCGTACATGAAATTGGTCACACCTACGCTTTCTCCAACAATCAGCGATGCAGGGGACGGATACTTGAACATCGTATCAAGCAAAGCAAATTGCAGGTAATTTCGACATCGTGCTCTCCCCCAAATAAAACAACCCGACTACTGACTACGTCTCAAAACTTTGTCTGCCTGAGACTGATAACCTGGCAACAACGCAATGTAATTCGTCTCAGCAAAAAACGACGGATGAAAACATCGCATTAGTTAGCAATCTTCTTTTTCTGATTCTTCGCCTCCAATCTTTCCTGCCATGTTGAAGCCAGCCACAGCGCTAACTATTGCGCACTTCAGATACAACCGCAAACAGAGATCGTTTCGCTCTAAGGACGCGACATCACCAACGGAAGATCGAAATTTGAAATTATCCATGTTCAAAATTACATCTACTAGTGAGAACCCGTCAAAATTTGACGGTGAGATCTGAGATAAATGTAAAATACTGTGCCCTGATTAATGTTCACAATATGTTGCGTTGTTTGGATCTTCAGAGTATAACGAAGATATTTTGTGATGAAGAGTTTTCAAAATTTTGAACATGTATGGCCCATGACCAGGTGGCAATGAAATATCGGCACCAAATGACACAAAAGAAAGAGCACTATTATACTGACGAATATTATTTCTAAAGTTTTTTGATGTGTCATCTATAAACAACTTTGATTTCTTCTGGCATATTGCTCGAAGGTAAACTTATTTTCCCATTTAAGCAACACAGAGTGAACTCGTTTGCAGAATTTCTCTCACATGGGAAGTGCAAACAGAACAAAACTGACATTTCATAGACAACGACCCAACAGAGAACGAAATGACCTCACTAACACGACTTCTACGCTGACTTCCTCTTTCCCTGCGTCCACTTAATGTACGTTTGCGTCTTTTGGGGCGCGTGGGCAACGATCGACATAACCTGTGTACAACTTCACTACTTAAGTACAACCGAGCATAACTCACTGTCCGAATGTTCTCTACAAAATACACCACAAAAGCAAATACATGCCAAATATCAACGCCACAATGCAATTATTACACCGAAACAAAACCTTGACGAATTGTAAACAAATCTCAAGAATCAAAACAAAAACATCAAGCAGCGCCACCATGCAGCAGCTTTGGAAGACAACAATTGACTATTGATAAGCGTACTATTAAAGAATGATTTAATTAATTATGTTTCACTGTAAATGTTGATGAATCAACACTAACAATATCTGATAACACATCTAGAGATCACGTTCTTTCATTTAAAGGAAAAAATACTACAATCGGTTCAGTAGAAGCTCTAAACGAAGCCATGGCAGAATACCTAATTTTTTTAAATATATAGATGTAATCCAACACATCGCCAAAAATACATCGATATTTTCAAAACTAGTTGATTAATCTCTGACATTCTATTCGCGCAGAAGTACTTAATTCAACAGGGGCCGTGCTCATTAATATACAATGAAGATAAAATTTACATAAAAAAATTAAATAACAAAAACAACAAATTCTTTAATAATCACATTGAATAATACAAAAATTATTTCACACTTTATCTTCGAAAAGTTGACTAAACTAATTTTCATCCTTGGTCACTTTGGTATGAAAGAATGTTCCAAGTAGAATTAGTGAAATTTTCTGTTTAGGCGTTTTTTAAGACAAATATTTTTACGGGCCTGACATTAAACGAATTGGTAAAGTACATGGTGTATAGGTTGCTTGATATCTTTTCTTAGATTCGGAAAAGTGTTCTTATTAAGTCGAAAAAGCTTGAATTCATGAGAATTTACGCTCTTACACTTTATGTGGATGCTAACAAAAGCGTCCGTAAGTGTTTGCGTTGTCCGAAGTAGCAAACCAACATAGGCAATAATTATTAAAATTATTCAATGAAAACTCAGTAAAACTATTAACGGTCTCACAAGTATTCAAAATACTATTTGAAAATTTCATACTACAATAAAAGTAACACTTTCTACACATGATGTAGTAGTTTTATAACATTTGCGTTTATAATAATAATTTTATGAAAAAAATAATAAATGTCCAAAATTTGATACAAAAATTTGACTATATCTTCGTGTAACTTTGAGATTTTTACAGTTAAATTGATAAATATACTACAGTACCTTTACAGCCTGTATTTTAACCTTCTGTACAAATTTCATTGTCATTGCTTGAGTAGATTCTGAGAAAAAAGAACCTTCGTCCAAAAAAATGTTTTTCAGAAACAAGCTTTTAAGTTAGGCGAAGGAAAAATTACCAGTGTATACTTTATTATCCAGTGATACCCTCCAAATAACTACACATAATGTCTTGAAAAATGCATCAAACTATTAAATCGTATCATAATTTATTACTAATAATTTTTTATTATTCAGAAACTCCGTTTCGATTTTTTTAAGTACGGTGGGGTGTCTCGTCCTGCTCTGGGTCTGACTCGCAGTCTAACCTATTTTCTGAATTTTTATTCCATAAATCTTCGTTACATTCTTATGATTTCCTAATTTGTTTATTTCCTCAAAATTAGCGTTCTGTGAACAACCGGCTGCTTCTAGTTATTTTTTTTCATACAATATGTAGACAACTTACAAGAACGACAAAGAAATACGATTATCTACTCAATACAATGCGCGAAAACAAACACATAATCACAACAATGAAATGAAATGCATCCAACCTTTCAAATAAAACGCTCCTAATAGAGTAAACTAAACTGCAGCCTTCTAGATGAATTAGTTCCGAAGTTGCACCTATTTAAAACTTTGCATGTCAAACTCGGCAGCCATTTTGACAGGTGCAGACATTGAAACAAAGCCATAAAAACGCTTTCTACAGTAGACAAAACCCTATTCAATACAGTAGACAACACAATCAAATTGTTCAGAAAACTCCAAATAATTAAATTAAACTAACTTCCAAAAATGTCAAAATCTTCAGATTTTTTTTTATGTTGACTGACCTTAAAACTTATACATTACGTCCGGTCCCGACCCCAACATGCCCCATCCATCATTGATTAGTGATTCCGGGCACGTCAACGGCCAAGGTCTTTAGTTCTGTAAGTGTAGTCCATGTTTTATGGCTGGAGGTGGTGATGATCTTCCCCAGGTGGATGATGAAATACGGTTCCGACCTACACGTCGCCTAGCGGGGTTCTCCTCAACCAGGTATCCCCTACCAGCGAGGCACCGTCCCAAACGGGGCAAGCTACTGTCCGACTGTCTCCCAGCAAGTGCAGTAGTGTAGTGCATGTAAGTGTAGTTTTACGTGTGAGTGTAAGCAAGGGGTGAGGATAGCAAAAGGAAAAGGGAAAAAATGACGGGCGCGGTCCATGGCCCATTTGCTAGGGTTCCGTTGCGGCATTTGCCTGGTGTTGATCAAAGAACCGCGAAAAATTACCGATCAGAGCAACCGGAGCTACAATTCTCCTCCAGACAGCGGCTGAACTCGACCCAGCTGTCTAGTTCTAAAATCCTTCCCCCACCGCAACTCTCTACATCTCCCGGCCTTCCAAGGTCTCTCCAGATCTGCCGGTCAGAGGCACTGCAGAGACATAAATTGATGGCCTGAGCTACCTATGCCGGTAGCAAATGGGCAATTCGCAGCCTGCTCTGCACTCTGCGGGTCAATGCGCACCGTCGTATAGTGACGCTTTTATGACGGACGGAGAAATGGCATGAGTCCGTATGTAAACGGGCCCGCTGGCCGACTGCGAGTGTCGGGAACCGGCTCGCCACGGCGGCGGCCGGCCGACCGGCCGGCCGTTCTGGGGGGAGGGGGAGACATCCGCTCGCAACGGGAGCTCCGCGAGGAGGCATTTCCGGCGCCCGTCCGCCGGCAGACGGCTGCCGGACTGGACGCACACGAGGCAGCTCGGCCTCTCTCCTATCCTCTTCTCGGGCTGCTGCGCCTCAACCTTTTCCGTCTGTTTTACAAGAAATCCGACGTTTCCATTGGCAATTCTTCGTCGCGCCACATTTCTTTTTTTCCTTGGGGAAATCTTTCTTAATTCTCAATTTTCATTCATTTTTAATTTTTTTATTTATATTAATTATGAAATTTCTTATTTTAGTTGACATATTGTCAAAGGCCTGATGATGGAGGCACAACTCGACCTCTGAAACGTTGCCACGCTGTTTCTTGTTTCAAGATACCATTGTGAATGTAAAATCATTTATATTTTAATAAATGTATTTGTTAAATCTTTCTTCATTGTGAAATCTTCCTCAGACTATTTTGTACGAAAATAAATTCTTCATTGTTAATTCTTCTACATATTATTTTTAATGAGAATAAATCCTTCCTCATTGTCAATTCTTTGTCGTGCTGTTTATGTACGATAACAAATACTGCTTTATTGCGAATTTCAAGTCAATTCTTTTTTCTCGCAAATTTTATGCAGGCATTTCTCTTTTTCTCCAGAAAAAAATACGTGGCACAAGCCATGCTCATGAGCGACGCTTAAATGAACAGATATAATATTTACTATGATAGCAGCTCATAGTCTACTTGAAGTGGACGAATGGCTGATGAATTGGTGATTGTGATGTTATGATATGAAAGCAACGTCGGAAAGAGGCGAAGAGTAAACGGGAAAATCCCGCGAAAACCTGTTGCAAACCCGGTTTGTCCTTACAGATTCCACATGAATAGCTCGGCATTTGCATCCCGGCATCGAGGACCGAGCGGTCCGACCACTGCACTGCGCCTCGAACTCGCCTTGGACAGAGCTCTTTTATTGTGAAGCCAGGGTCTACGCCGACAGGTCATAACTGGAACGAACGAATGATTGAATGAATGAATTATTAATGAATTAATCATTTGACGGTTTAGTGATTTCGAAGAAATGATGTGAATGACGAAGTGAAGATGGAATGAGAGTCGGGGTGAACCGAAAGGTGAAGGGAAAAATCGAATGAAAACCTGCTGCTTTGCTCACCGGAAATTGCTCAGTGGTCAATCGGCATTTGAATCCCAGTGTCTTGAGGTGGAAAGGCGAGCAATCTGAACACTACAGCACATTCCGTAGCCAATAAAGCACTTGCTGTGAGGGTGTATAGGTTGCTAAAGCGATGCCTCCACTCAACAGTACTCCTCCGTTCCCTTTTCGCCTCAGACGTCCACGCGCGGTGCACTACCTCCGCGAACTCCTGCGCCCGCGGAGTGTGCAAACCTTGATTTATGAACAAAAACAATCCTACTAGCAAAACAATCAATTCATTGAGTTGTAACTTTTCATTACACCTTAACGTTTAAGAGGTCCTTCATGAGGTTTCCTCAAACAGAAACAAAATATTGTAACTATTGCCATGCACCAGCAACAATGCTGTTGTCGAGTGTGTGGAGAATGGAGTGCTGGAGCAGATCAATGCTGAAGCTTTTTCCTTTTTTGCTTTTTGAATGAGGTCAGCTGTCTCGTAAGCAGTGACGCACTGAGGATGAGAATACATCACGTATGATATATTGTGGATTAACAAATATTTGCATTTTTCAGTCCAAATCGAAACTGAGTCATGGTTTTCTGTATTTTTCTAGGTATCTATCGTTTATTCGAAACTAGTCATATAGGCATCTTCCTGGATTGTTTTATAATTTGCAATGCGCCGAGGTTGACCTTGGAAGAAATAAACTCTATATAATAGTATTCCTTCGTCCAATTCGCCACCAGCCACACCCAGTGCCCCGCCTCCGCGCAGTATGCGAAGCGCTGCCCCCAACGCCGCCTCTACCGTTACCGCGGCCGTGTCCACCTCGGGCGGCGGAGGCGGCAGGGCGCTCGCCCGCGGCCTCTTCGCCGATCGCTGACCCCGTCGCCCAGCGCCGCCCAGCCCCACCCGCCCCCCGCCAGGGCCCCGGCGCGGCGCGCTGGCGGCGTGGCGGCTTCACGCTTGCGGTCGGCCGTGCGGGTCGCTGCGCCGCGCCGGGCCACGTCGCCCCCAGCGGCGCAGTTGCCGCTGCGGCGGCGCTCTCCGGCAGGCTCTAGGGTTCGAGTCCCGATTTTCGGCACATGCTCCATAGGTAGGTTCAATGCGGCCGCTGTCCGAATTCTAGCGGCCGACTGCTTTCGTCGTGTTTCCCAATGAATACCAAGTGAGGACCGGGAGCGGTAGCTCAGTGCATCAACTGATCACTGCAGCGCCTCTGACCGAGAGGTCCTAGGTTCGAGTCCTGACGGCGGCAGGATTTTTTTCCCCAGCTTTTCAGCTAGATTGAATTCATTTACTCTATGGAGGACAATTCTAGTGACCGACTGCTCTGATCGGGGGTCCTCCGATCAACACCAGGCGAATTGCCACTAACAAACGAGCCACGGATCGCGCGCGATCTTTCCTTCCTCTTCCTTGTCCTATCCTCTCCCTTACACACTTACACAAATATGCACTACACTACCACGTATGCCGGGTGACCGGTCGGGAGCTTAGAGCTTGTCCCGGCTAGGGCGGTGCCCTGCTGATGGGAGAGTCCTGGTTAGGGGGAAACCCCACTAGCCGACGGTAGGTCGGCGCCGGATCTCGCCAGACAGCGGGTGAAGATCACAGAAATCTCCTGAGAAAAGCATGCACTACACTTACGGGACTAATGACCTACGCTGTTGACATGCCCAGAATCACTAACCAACCAACCACCAAGTGAGTGATAAAAGAGCCATTGACTGTGCGAAATCTTTCCTTCCTCATCGTTACCCCTCTTTTCCTCTCCTCTCAAACACAAACACAATTATAGACACTACACCATTCCCACTATTCTACCGAAAGATTGTGCGCGGGTCGCGGACCGCGCGCGATCTCTCGTTCCTCTTCCTTGTCTCCTCTCCCCTCACTCATAAACATTCAGGTACTACACTACCACACATGTCAGGAGATTCGTCTAGAGCTTAGGGCGTATCCAGGCTGCAGTGGTATCCCCAGGGGAAAGAACTGGAGAGGGAAACCCACAAATTGACGTGTAGAGCGGAACCGATTCTCACGTTTCAGCTGGGAAGGAACACCGCCACTTCCATGGATACAACATGCTCTGCACTCACCAGAGTAACGACCAAAGTAGTTGATAGCCCGAAAACGCACATTGCTCACCAACTCACTCTCGGAGTAGCGCTATGCCATTCTGAACTGGGATATCTACATTGGGAGCCAACCGGTCTCGTGATTGGCCAACATTGTCTACCACTTACCACCTGCCTGCCTCATACAATGGTCCAAATGACACCGCCAAAAGCAACCGTGGGCACACGGGTTGCCACCGCGGTCACGTACAAAACTTTTTAGTCGGTCCTGGGGAGATTAGATTCGAATAGGACATGTCACAATAGTCCCTCCAAAGCGAGTCCCTCGTTTCAAAGTGTTTTCTGTATGAAAATAACACTTCTGACTTATTTTCACATGACTAATTTCCAGATAATGTATGCCATAGGATTTATGCTTCTACACAATAAAGGATTTCTCCTTTCTACTGTTTTCGTTTGCAGGATACTCAGTGAAATTTCAGCTTGTTCTATGGTAAATTAAGTCAACGCTCCTTGAATCTTGACAAAAGTAGTGATTTCAGTGCGGAGCCGCGGGCAGCGGGCGGCGAGCCACCCGAAGAGGGGGGCGAGGAGGGAGAGAGGGAGTGGCCCCGGCGCGCACCGGGCCATGAAGCCCTGACTCCAGCTCCTCGGGCAGGCCTCAATTAGAAGAAAGCTCGTAGACGACAAGGTAGGTAGTCTAAGGGCACTGGAACCACAGCCATGTAGTTGAATGTAATAATATCACATAATGGACTTCTCAAGATATTTTTTAACCCTTTGTGATGATTCATCTCCACCATACTCTATGGTGTGTATTCCACTGATTCGAAATGATGGAAGTACCCTCTAGGGGTGAATGCCAAATGTTGATATGTTAAAATATTGTAAAGTGTAGGTTTTGTAAAGACTTTATCATTCGGCACAGCTGTAGTGTCATATTATGTGATTAACATTGGTTATAAATCATCTCTGCGCTGAATGGTAGTCAGCAGTTTTTGAGTATGCACAAATATGCTATTGTTTAACAGAGAAGTTCGCTATATCGTGCAGGGTCTAATTTCCATCGCCTAAACGTGTTCTAAAATGATCCATACAAACGGACTATATATTTATTAAATTGTGGTTGTTTTAAATTTTTACAAAAATGATCTAAAAATCAAAGCGAATTTTATCCAAACCAAGTGATTTTGGCATAAATTAAATATTTTATGTTTACACTAATTATTGTAATACGCATCGAGCGCAAAATGATTTACAATTGTAATTCACGTTCATTATAATTATTCGTTTAAAAATAATAGCGCCAAAGAAAGTAGGCATTTACACTTAATGTAACTTCTATAATGTTCTTCATTTTGTGTGTAAAGAAATCTTGCTTCAGGTGATATTTGCTTATCTCTCACAATGAAAATAAACGTAAGTAAATATTGTCTTTGAAAGAGGTTCATGCATAACGAGACACGTTCATTTTTCATGTTTTTATGGTGTCATTTATGCTAGAAAATTATATGCGTATATCTAAAAGAATTTCGTCGTTTGAAGTACTAGGGAGTCACTAGTGCACTTTGAGAGTCACTAGACCCAATGAATACCGTCACTGTGGCACCTTTGCAATCTCTGACGACTCATCACATGCGAAAACAGCTTCGCAAACACGAGGCCAGGCATTCTCTTTACGATATTATTTATTGAAAATGTTTGCACGATGTGAAAGGCAGCAAACAAACTAGAGGGCGAGCAAACGTGTGAGTATTGATCCCGAGCGCGTCAACTACCACAAGGTCATTGGTCCTGTAAGTGCAGTGCATGAGATATCCAGCGAGATGGCACTCTTGTTTCCCCGCTTGATCGTGAGATCCGGCGCCGACTTAGTCTATGCCGAAGCTATTAAGCTATTGTCGAATATCGTCCACCGTCCGGACACGAACCATGTATCCTCCTGGCCATAATTTATACTCCCTACAAATAAAGGGGGTTATAAATTATAACCCCTATAAAAATAGGGGGTTATAAATTATGAATAAATAACTATAAATTCAAAATCATCACTATTTCTCAATTCTCACAATGGAAGTTCATATCCTTTCGATGCAATATTCAGAGGATGTACGGCATTCTCCAAGCCAACAAATCGATTGTCCAGCAATTGCGCTTCCACAATCCATTTGAACAATGCTTTCAACAATATAAACAAAACTCAATATGTGAGGGAAATATTTTCATATTCAGGGTGAAAGTTTGTTTGCTAGCTGTATGCGTTTTCTAGCTGAATACTATCTAACAAGATTCGCATTTGTGTGTGATTTCAACTCTACATTAACTCCTGTGATGTGGCTGATTATCTTTAAAGGTTCACATGAATCAACCAGAATTTTCTCCAGTATGCAAAACAATTGTTTAAAAATACTTCCAAATTGGAAAAGGTATAGAGAAATGTACTACTTACGAAAGAACTAAACTAGCACCATTGCTGAGTAAGAATTTACCTGTGAAACAAAAAAAGGTCATGTAAGAATACACGTATACAGTCAATACATGAATTTCAAAATATTTTACAAAAATTAACATCCATTGAAGGTAGTTTTAAACTTAATTCTTTGTAAATATTTCTTCGGGAAGTTATAATGTAGAAGGAATGATTAATCAAAAACAACAATTTCATATTTTTGTTTCAAAGAAGGAGAAGAGTTTTGGTTTACCACACATCAAATAACAATAATAATATAACTGAACCACTAACACCCCCACCCCCACCAATAATAATAATAGTAATAATAATAATAATAATAATAATAATAATAATAATAATAATAATAATAATAATAATAATAATGTAAGTGCAGAGTATGCTTTTAAAACGATTTAGTTTCGCTGTTGCAAAGACGTTTGTTTTCGTTCAGAACAAAATTGTAAAACTGGATGTGTATTCGTGGTTTGTATGCTCAGGAACACAAGTAATTAAGATGTAAATACAATGGTGTATCAATAAGAGTTATCAAGTTTAAACAGTCTGAATAATAAAAGAAAATCATGGCGCGATAGAAAGTACCCGAAGATTAAGACTTATTTTTTCATTTATTTGCAATAGCCTTGAGATTTCTCGGTATTTGAAATAATTAATTAAAAAAAGGTGCTCATCAGGCTACATTTAATAATTATAGCTTTAAAAATGAAAATAATCGAAAACTAACGAATAGAACTTCCGTTTAATCGGAAACATGCTTTAATTTTTTACTGTTGCACATGCGAGAGTCTGTTCCTGATTTTTTCCTCTCTTAAGTTCACTTTCTCTCTTTCTTTATGGTCTTGCTCGACGTAAACCAAAGGTGTGCTAACTTTCAAATTCCTTTCTCTGCATGTTTTTGTCGTATGTGGAAACTATTACTCCCATCTCTCTTCCATGAATCGTGATTGTATTTGTTGCTTTTCAATAGTGAGACATACTTCTCTGGGACACCATAAATGCTAGGAAACAAAACGATGAGAGTATTGTATTTTTTGAAATTCAATTCTTATATTATTTTATAAAATTAATTCAAGAAGGGAGAAGAAAAATATTGAAGGAATTTACATTCACACATGAAGTATACTAACGACAAGAAAAGTGAACGCATTAAGATGAAACAGATCCTGGAAAAGTAACGACGCGAGAACAGAACGAAAAACATTAAGGAAAATAAGGATAGAGAAAGTGATACCTAAAGGAAACAGAGCGCAAAGTAGAGTTGTTGACAGAGCAATGAGTGAGCGCGAGGTGCAGATTCATCAACACCAGAATCAAGAATCTCAAGTTACTATAAGTGTTTCTAAGATTATCAGAAATATCCAAAACTATTGATTGTGGGTGCGAATTCTGGGTATGGGATTTCTACGCTCTTTTGCGATTCTAAGGAAGAGGAAGAGAATTCCTGCTAATATCATACACGCTGACCATTTTCTGGAACAAATTTTCCTGCCTATTCCCAATTTTCCTGTTAAGATTTTAATATTTTTTCCTAATAAAATTTGTAATTTCAAACTAAAAAATATTAAAGGCAGCATTATATAATTAGGTAGTTCTCCGATTTTGACAGGAAAAACTTCAAATTAACAATATTTTCTCAACAAATAAAAAGTGAGCAGAAATAAGGCTTTATTTTTGGTTTTAAGAAATAATATCTACTTTCATAGTACTCTCTGTATTTTCTCTAACTTCTAATGATTCTTCTACAAATTCCCTTGCTTTCCCCTGACTTTTCCAGAGCAATGAAATTTCCTGATTTTTTTGTTTTTCATGTTTTCCAGAAAGTGGCTACCCTGGTCTAACAGTGGAACATTTAGGTAATTCTAACGTGTGCAAATGATGGTTTTAAAACGCCTCTTGACTCTTAACATCATGCGGATTGTCATTATTATTGATTGTTTTCATTTCATCAATATCAACCATCCTATGTTGCCGTGCAAATGCAAGTACCGGTTCTCAGCCAGCTGGCCGCGCACGCCCCTGTCAGGGATGCGACGCAGCAGAAACGCCACTTGGGCCGAATCAGCGCAATCGCTGGCGGCGCCTGCGGCGTGAGAGAGGGAAACAGCCGAGTCGTCGCCTGCGCCAGCGTCAGTCCCCACCGCAGCGCGGGGTGTCGGGTCCCCCAGCAACGGACGTAGCATCGGTTCGCATCGAGCCGTAACGAATTGCATCGCTTGGGATTGACCAGTAACATGTAACGTCGCTGGCGATTGTGTGAGATCCCCTCGCACATGTCACGACGTTTTGGATTACGATAGCGATTTGGATGATATCCCCTCACTTGGGATTGCATGGTATCGCGTCGCATCATGTTGCATCCTTCATGATTGTTCGCATACTACTGATCGCTTGGAATTGAGTGGAATCGCATCATGCTCCATCGCTTCCGATTGTGTGGAATCGCGTCGCATCGTCTCACATCGCTTGAAACTTCGTGTGATCACGACACATGATGTCGCATCGCTTAGAATTGCGTGGGATCAAATCGCTTCATATTGCATCGCGTCAGATCGTGCCGCATTTTATAGCATCGCATCACATCGTATTGAATTGCAGCAGGTGCCATCGCACCGTGTCAACGCCTCGCGTTGCCTCCACCATCACCGCCGGGGCGTCGTTTGGCGCCGTGTCGCGTCTCGCTCGGCTTCGCCCCGAGAGCGCTGCCCGCGCTGCGGGTTCTGCTCGTTCTTCCGCCCGCGGAGACTTTTACTCGCTCCGCCCCGCCCCCTTCCCCGCCTGGTCCGCGGCCTGCGGTTCCCGCGCGCGGCGCCACGCGCCCGCTTCCGCTCCGACCGCCCGACCGCTGCGCGCCGTCGCGGTCGCGCGCTTGCACGGGCCGCTTCGCCATCGGAAGCGGAGGTTGCCAATAACAACCGACGTAAAATTGACGAGAAAAAATGCATCTACTATTAATATTGTGTTGCGTACATATTGTTTTATTGGTTTGAATCAGTCAATGCGTTAGTGACCGATTACTTATTTCGCGTTTTCGGGTATCTCAACTACTATGGTCGTGAGTTCCGTAAGTGTAGTGCATGCATTCGTCGTGGGAGGTGGTGGTGACCTTCCCCCGCTTGGTGATGAGATTCGGTGCCGGTCTATACATCAGCTTGCGGGGTTTTCCCCATCCGGGTATCCGGAAGAGTTAGGTACGCCTTCAACTCAGTTCTCTTAAAAACCACCTGACCAACACTTGTAGCGGTGAGCCTCAAGACAATGACTTATGGCTCGAGCGTACTAGAGCTTAGGAAGTTGCGAGTTCTATTCCAGCAAGGTGCCAGAAATTAACTTGTTTCGTTTAATATCGGAGAGTTTGTGGCGCCTCCCGGAACCGAATTCGTAGCCCGACTGCTCTGATAAGCGGTTTCCATGGTTTGTCTAATCACTTTCAGGCGAATACCGAGGCAGCGCTCTGTACAATGGACCTTGGGCTGCGCGCCATATTTCGGTTTTACACCCCATCATTATCGCAATTATTTCATCATTTAGTCCTCCAATCCGAACTGGGGCACTGTGCTCCCGTCACAATCGGTAGACGTTGGCGGGGAAATCTTGCGAGCCCTAAAACTGCTCCGGAATAAGCTATGTAAAAGAAACACCCTAAAAAACACCCGACCATGATAGAAAGATACTGTATTTCATTGCACTAAGCGAATTTCCGTCTAGCGCGTGGGCCAATTACGTCATCAATCGTTTGATAGTTCTAACGGTTTTACATCAACGTAACAACTAAATTTTGTTAAAATAATAATAATAATAATAATAATAATAATAATAATAATAATAATAATAAACTGTAATGATACATTATTCAAACTGGTTGTTAATTTAAACGATGTTCATGGCAGATCACCATAAACTCTACCTTCCATTCACATTTTGTCACTGGCGCAGAACAAAAATGTAAATAGAAAATGTTAATCGAGGGTAAAATCTTTTATCTGTATTCTGAACTGGGATATTTAAAGATTAAGTAGCAATAATTATGTGCAAGTCCAGCAGTGACGCCAAGGAAGTCTTTTTCTTCTCAATTCGTAGAATCAAATCTGGTACACAAGAGAGGACCCGGAAGTTCATATATTTAATAATTCTTGCTTTTCTTCTTTCTTACTTACTGAGAATTTCAGCTATGTACTAGAATGAAGTGTAGCCAAAGTCACGCTAACACACAGTTGCTCCCGCACTCTCCTCCTCAGAACATTGCGTGTAACTGATCACCAATTCCAGACTCCATATCACATGCCTCCTCCAGCATTGCAATTACGCAGAGATCCAGTCTCTGCAAACTCAGTTCAAGCTACACGTAGGATTCATGCGTCGGTAATTTTAGTCGACAACGCTAATAAACCATTACATAATATAGAATTGGGAATCGAATAAGTTGGTTGACTGTAAGTATCTCCCTAGGGTGAGGACAACAGAATTTTAATTCACACTAAACCCAGAAAACGAAACCAGTTCGAAATGTTTCCTGCGTAAAAACGAATGCGTTCCTTGAAATTCCACTGGCAAAGCTCATTTGTATCTGATCTCACTCGCCAGGCACAGATTCATAAAAAACTCTCCTCTTGGTTAGAAATATTGCCTCTACGTCATTGCAGAGTAAACATCCCTTTTTTAGATTATTTTCTGTACGCCAAGTTTTTAATTATGAAATACACTAGAGGAAGAGCTTAGGCAGGAAATGACTCAGAAACAAGGGCGTGAGAATTCAAAGGGAACGACTCCGCCTACTTTCCTCCTCCAATTTCGATTGTTGCACGCCCTTTTTCCACGGCCTGCCATATTCTGCTTTTATTGCTGAACAATGGGATCGGGGTCAAGGCTATCAAATTTCTTCGTATTTGCTTTCCCTTCGATTACCTGACACCTTATTTACACTTTGTTTCCTCCATATTCACAAGTTCACAGAAATATCCCTCCTGATCACACTTTTAGTAAAACACAAATGATGTGAAAATATGCAAAGGGAAAGTTACTTTAATTTTTTTGCGCTAATTGTACTTTAATTCATCTATGCATAAAATACAATTTGCGCTTTGTACAAAAAAATTGTACGTCCTTTAAAAAATCTGATAAGTTATAAATACAATTTTCAAAATAGCCTGTTGAAATTATTCTTTCAAAATACCATTTCATATTCAATTTTGGCGTCTGAGGTCATAAGATCACTGTCAACTAATTCTTTATGCAGATAAGAATCGAGTATCTCGAAATACTGTTATATATTCCTATCATACCTGTTAAATTAAAATTTTCACATTATTTAAAGTAAACCCATAAACATTCTCGGTGATAATTAAAGGTATTATTTTGTTTAGGCCGATATTCTCACTTTTGTTCTCCAAATTTGTGAGCGAATAAAGAAGATGTTTAACACAGGGTGGTAGTAAAAACCATGTGATTCGTAAATTAACTTTTTATGAAATCAGACGAAAGCGTCTCGTCTTGAGAGCAACATCTCTCAAGCCTATTTCAGCCATTAAAGGCTGCAGCTGTTACATCAAGAATGAAATCTTTTAGATTCAATTTACTTCAGATTTACGCCACAGCAAAACCAAATTGAACAATGCATTAGGATCGGAAGAGAGTGAGAAATTACACCGCTCCCCTACACAAACACGTGTTTAATCCATAAACATCTCTAAATACCCAACGAGGTTTTAGAGAACAACACCGAGCAAAACTGAAATCTAGAACGCCTTCCCAACACCTCGAGTAAACCTCCCCGCACGATTTTACATATTCATTAGCGGCAGATACGTAGGTAAGGCTGAGGCGCTCCAACGCGACTGCGTCAATTATCCGCCTTCCCAGAAAGCCGAGCTCGGAGCGGTCGTTAGGGAGTTTAGGTCAGCGCGAAGCCTCGTTAGATTACGTCGCCGTCTGGTCGGCCTCAGTCACGGAAAGTGCTGGAGACCTCGACGCAGGTACAAGCGAGCATCGCACAGCGACCCTCGGGCCCATTGCAATGACCTCGCTCACGACACTGCGCCGGACGCCGCTTCCACCTCCGTCCGCCTCTAAGGTCACAACAGCCTCTTTCTTCTCCTCCTTTGACACCGACTTCGCCCCCGCGAATGTCACAGCCGCCTCCTCCTCTCCCCGTTTATTTAGCATTGTCACTGTCACCGCTGCTGCTTCCCCCACCGCCATCGCCTCCACCGTTCCAAATATCAACTATATCACCACTTTCTACGCCAACGCCTCCGCCTCCTCCACTTCCACCACTGTCATCGCCATCGCCTCCGTCACCGCCATTGCCATGACCATTGCCACTGCCACCGCCAAATCCACCTTCACTCCTCCGTCACCGCCACTACCACCGCCATCATTCCCTTTACTATCACCGCCACCGCCTCCTCCCCCTCCGCCCACACAGCTATTGCCTTTACCATCGACATCGTTTCCCTACTGCCAACGCCACGTACGGAGCAAGGCGGTTGAGGGGAGCCCGTCGTGACAAGGGGCGCACCGTAACTGTACAAGTAGTGTCCTTGAGTGTCACGCTTCGTTCACAGGGCGACACACAGAGATGTCTGTTTCTTTTTCATCAATGTTACTTTCTTCTGGTACTGTTTTGTTGTACAGTTTCCTTGCCTACAACTAAGATTTTTGATTGGGTCTTTCTGTTTCTATAATTTTTCATTTTAGATTTTTCATCCCTCTTGCAAAAGCATTTCGTGGATCTTCCTTACCTTTGATATGTTTCAATCTCAACCATGTTATTTCACTGAAATTATGTGGACAACAATATTTAATAATAGGAGAGTCGGGAAGTTTCCTTCGTTAAATTATTGCTGCAAAAACCAACTTCAGATTTAACTAGCGTCCTGCATCAGAAAATAATACCGCTGCAAAACCACACAAAATAGTTTTCCAAAAAAGTAGCACGCACACCGCTTACGAATAACGAATAACATACTCTCGTCTAACACTGCAATGCACTCAATATTTTAGCAAATGCAATCACCAGGAATACTGCAATAACAAATTATAGAATGTACATGTAAACAGTTCAGCAGTTCTTTAAATAGCTAGAATATTAAAAAGCCAAAACTCAACGGGAGAATAGCATATATTTAATGGCGGGCGGTCTCTTCCCTGAAGTCTCGCTGTCGCATGACAAAAGCTGTGTCACCTGCAGTGACGCACTGAGCATAAGAATTTAGTTCACACAGAATGAAAATGGGCGTAATAACTCAATCAAATATTTACATTTTTGAGTCAAAATCGAAACTTTCGTTGTTTTTTAAATTTTTTCCTGAGTCCCTGAGATTCCAACGAAATCATAGGAACCTTTCACGTGGCCGGAGGGTGCATAGTTTTTCTTCAATTTCTGTGTGGGTCGGCAATTTGTAATACTCTTGGATTGCACTGATATGACCTACTCTACTTCCAATTGCACCTATCCCAACCATCACTGAATATACCGAAACATTCAAAGTTTTGTAACTAGAATAGTCGTACGAGAAAAATGTCTTAAAATGTGTGGTGAAATATTACTTGCATCTATCAAAATAAAGTCAATTGAGTATTCAAGGAACTGACGAGATCAACGGAAGAGAAAACGTTATCTCATTCTGATCTGTAATATTAACGTATCTTTCTGTCCTTTCTGTCAGGATCTTGAGATTGCTGCAATTACTGCTCCACGCTTCCCTTCGCACCCTCCCCGTCTAACGGTCTCGGAGGCCAACTTCCCCCGGAGGCGACCTCAGCAAGGAGCAGCTGAGAGGAAATTGTTAGTGCTGCATGAAGTATTTTAAATCATGCGACAGAAATTTATTTTTTACTGGGTATTAGTTTTAAAATATTAAAATATAAAATACCAGTGTATTCCTCCCTTATGACCTATCCATTACAAGTGAAACAGTTTTATATTCAATTCAAATGAAATATAATCCATTTTTTTAAATGTTACTGACAATATCTTTCCAGGTAGTACCTACATGCTCTGCGATTCATATTTAATGAACACCGCATTATGATATTGTAAGGTTTTTAAAAGTAACAGAATAGTAAGTAGTTGGTAGGAATTCTGTAAAGTATTTTTCGAGACCGTATTGTTTTTCGAAAGAGCTATTCGATTCTAAAAAGTGTTAAACTCCTAACTATAAAATTCTTCCAAAGACCATTATATTATCCAGTTGAAAGGAAGGCTCGATTTCATTGAAATACAATCCTCTCAACACAGATCAGAGGTTAAACATACGATTTTTCTTCGGATTACAGTTCAGAGGAAGAAAGCAAAAAATCAGGTAAAAAGTAATTGAAGTTCCACTTTATTCTCATAATACAGAGCTATATCGAATTAATCCAATCAAAATTGTAATGTTGAATATGAAGATGATTTAATATGCCGCTCTGAGAAGAACCATTGACAAATTGTTCCATAAAAAGAACAGATTAAGTTTTGTAATGTTCTAAATGTACACATGTACCTACATACCAAAAATCTGTAGATTTAATAAATAACTGAAATTATAAAGTATAAATGTTGTGACTTCGTTTTAAATAAGGATTTAATATATAAAAACATTATTATATAATTACACATTATGGGTTTCCAGTGTTTGTTTTTAATACTTCCACTTAATAAGTCCATAATACTTCTCCATTAGTCTCTTTTAATAGCCTAAAATTCATCACATAACGTGTTACGTTGAAGTCAATACGCTAGTTAAATCATGTGATTGGAGATGTATTTGCTCTTATGCGAATTAGTCGATCGTCTATTGTCGGATCAGTGCGCTCATTGTACTGGAGTACCTTCGAATCTTTGTATTTGTGAGCGGTTACCCTAATGGTCTCTCAACGCGGGTTTAATCCCAGCCGATGTGCGTATATTTTCGAAGGGTGGATATCCACGGTGGCCGTGTCATACTTGCATCATGTAAAAGGACACTGGCTGAACGCCCGACAAAATTAAATCCTCCCACAACTCATATCAAACATTCGCTTAATCGGGGAACGTCTCAAGTAATCGACGAAAATCAAGTGGGCGCACCCTGGCGGCAAATGCAGAAGTCAAAATCAACTAGCAAAAATTTTCCAGCAATTTCGGGGTGGGCCAATTGATTAACGGAGCTCGGATTTTGATGAGCAAAAGATTCTTTAAAAATGACTTAAAAATAAGAGTAAAGTGATCTAAAAAATGATTTGAAAATAAGGGGAAAATGATCTAATTTTTTAATACTCAAAAATTTGTATGAATATGTTTATTTATTACCGAACATCCGTTTAATTTTGAGAGCTCGAAAAACAACGTCCACTGCAATAGTGAACTTCGTTACGAACTGATGATACAATAAAAACTTTGTTTCAGTGTGTCATTGTAAATTCATGAAACATTCATGAACAAAAAACACGATAAGGAAACAACATGCTTAAAAATGACAAAAATTATTTGGGCAAAGGTCCAGAAAACGTACCTAAAAATTGAAAGATGGCAAAAAAGACAAAAAATGACCCAGTTACTACACATTTCTATCACCTTTGTGTCGTGATAAACATTGATTTACAAGTTAGCTACGTCTAGAATGTACCAATGAAAAGATGACATGTCTTCCGAATCCGAGCCATGTTGACCAGTCACCAAGGTCCGTGCGTTACAAGGGAACAAACATTTTTGTGTACCGGTGAGGTGTTTGTTGGGGTGCCAAGGTGCGGCCCGGGCGTTGCCCACTTTCGAAGCCCCTCGCGCGCCCTGGGGGCGGCACGGCGCTGTGGGGCGGGGCGGGGCGGGGCGGGGCGGGGCGGGGAGGGGAGGGATAGGGCAGGGTGAGGCCGGGCGTGGCGGGGACGGGGCGGGGCAGGGCTTGGTCTCGGGTGTGGAGAGGAGAGCGGCGGGCGCTGCCCTTCACCGGCTGCCAGGGAATTCGGTGCATCTCTCCAGGGAGAAAGGCCGGGGCCGCGTGCGCGGCGCGGGTCAAAGAAAGGGTGCTCTTGGCTGGCCGCTTGGCAGACGGCGAGCGCCGTTGGAGGCGCGCCAACGCCGCGCGCGCCGGGGCAGCGCCGTCACGTCGCCAGCACCTTGCGGTTCCTCGCCCCTCAGCGGCGGTGGAGACGGGGGCGGTGACGATTTCGGGGTTCGTGAACCAATGGCAATGGCCACCGGCAATGATGGCAATGGCGTAAGTGGTAGTGGTGGCAGCGGCGGGGACGACTCAGACAGCGATGGAGACGATGTCGGAGACGTTTGCGATGGCGGGGCACTAGCGATGGGCGTGGTCGATGGCGGAGGCGGGGACTCTGGCAGTAGCGAAAGCCGGCAGCAATGGCGGTGGTGGTGGCGGAGGCGATGGGTTTGGCTGACCGGGAATTGCGATCACGATGTTTGTGGCGGCGGGGGTAGAGGTGCAGGTGACGGGGACAATGGTGATAGCAATGCCATCACTTAGGGTGCAGGTGGCAGCGGTGAAGGTGACACGGCAGCGGCGGTGAAAATGGAGACGTAGTTGGCGATGACAGTAGCGGTGGTGGTGGAAGTGGAGGTGGCGATGGAGGTAGGAGCAGTGGAGGGGGTGGTGGACGTGAAGGTGGGGATGGCAATGAATGTGGTGGTGGAGGTAGTGGCGGTGAAACTGGATATGGCAATGGAGGTGCTTGGAGATGGAGTGGCAGTGGTGACGGTGGAGGTGAAAGAGGAGGTGGCGGGGGCGGGGGCAGTGGCGGCGGTGACAAGTTGGTGAGATTGCTTGGCATCGCTGAGGGGCAGCGTCGGCGGAGGTGATGGATATGGGGGCGGCGCGGGCGGCAACGAGCGACGGTGAGAAGCTTGAGCGGCACCTGCGTCGTCGGTATTTCTGCCGCAGCGCCGTGCGGTTATTCGCGCCGATCGACGGAGAGAGTAGACTACGCAGCGAGAAAAGTGCTTCGCTGTGGCCACCGCGCCCGTCGCTCACTGGCTCTCCAGAAGCAGAGGGGGGTAGTGAAGACGGAGAGCGCTATTTCAAACCACAGCAAGTACGTGAAAAGCGACTCTGAAGGATATTTGCGACGGCACTCAATGTTTATGTTTCATTTAGGAATGAGCATAGATGATTATTACAACTTTAAAGCAACTCTGAACAGAAAATTGCAATGTTACTGCTTTACACATGAGGGAGTATTCTGAAAATTATATGTCAAATACAAACTCTAAGTAACATTGAAGCAACATCCTAGCTTTGAAGGACAATATCCGAAATGAAAAATCCCATTTTATATTTTGCAATTAGATCTTCATCAAAGAATACCTTTACACTCACCTGAGGCTCCCATTACATCCCACATATTTCTAATTAATCTCGTTTTTTAATTAATCTCGCATTTTATTGACGCATTCTATTTTGCTTAATTTTACTTACTCATGATTCCTAGTATTTTATTTTAAATCAAGAAAAATTTTGAAACTTAGTTTTCAAAATAGGTCTTCCACATATCCTTATTTTTTTCTTTCAATTAGGAATAATTTTGACAGTTAGTTGTAGACATGAGATGCGCGCGTATTGATGTTAGACATACATGAACTTGTATATGAAAAATATATGAGGTTCGACTTCGTATTTCTAACTGAAAGGTATTGTATTTCTCGTCAAAGACACGAAAATAATTAATTCTATTTAAGCTACTCTTTCTAAACACTTCTATCATAAAATCGTACACTCCTTGTAAGACCTTTGATTCTGAATGCATCACTGGGCTGGGAATTTTCTGTGTCGAGCGTGTGGGTGTTCCTAATCAACTCGTCAACGGCCCGCCGCTGGTTCCGTTACAGCGAGGTGCGGCCCGAGTCAATATTTGCACTTAAGGTCTCCGTTGCTCTCTACAATAGCGGAAAACTAGAACTACCTAATTGGATACTAAGTTACGATCAATGCTCCATGATAGTATTTGGTCACGTACGATTATATACGAGTACCACCGACGAAGTATTTCAAGATACAGCTTTCAATCTAATGGCAAATGTTACTTTGAAGATAACGTACAAGCAGTGGAAATAATCTGAAAACACATTGAAGATATATTACATTTTTAAAATCACTACTCGCACAAAATTATAAATACGAATGAAATGTATGAAACTGTATGCTCCTTATCAAAATACATCCTGCTGACTCCATTGTGATTTAACAATGTAATCGGAAAAGCTGCACGAAAGTACATCGAAACTTTAGCTCTTGAAGGCTTCAACAAGTCAGTTCCCACAGTTAGTCCTTCTGGAAGCAAACGACAGCAATTGGTGTTACCACAATCATCTGATGAACTATTTTGATTCTACCTTTATGAACGAATCATAAAGAGGCGCTCTTGCTATTTATATCATTTTATGTCTTATTCCAATGCTCATCATCAATAACAGTTCACGTTCATCACATTTTGTCTCAGAAAACAACCTGGGGAACAAATTGCAAGGTATATGGATGAAACTGATGTAGGAGGT
Source organism: Teleogryllus occipitalis (assembly GCA_011170035.1). Classification (NCBI taxonomy): domain Eukaryota; kingdom Metazoa; phylum Arthropoda; class Insecta; order Orthoptera; family Gryllidae; genus Teleogryllus; species Teleogryllus occipitalis. Next base: position 216,248 of record BLKR01001422.1, read on the forward strand.
CGCCCTCCTATATGATTTCTCTGGAGAGAACCTACAATCAAGTGTAGTAAGGGCAAAAAAATGACGTGATATATTTAGTAAAACAGACTAAGAACGAAGATGTATGTGTTCAGAACATGGACGGCGCGTTGCGTTGTCACGAATGCTTCGCAGTCTTATCTTGGCGGAGGTGCTCACGTAAGATGTTTTGCCGCACTGCGGATACAAAGACCCGCTACGCAGTCAATGGGTTGCCAACCTAACGTCACCTGACAGAGAAATTCTGCGTTGGTCGTTAGTAGGTCGTGAAAAGTGCAATATAATTCTTATTAGTGAACTAAACGACACATGTTCTTCGACTGGCCATATATATATGCACGACTAAGTTAGAAAGTAAGCACATCTGTAGAAGAAGCTTCACCTTTCCACACGAAAAGGATTTACGTTTGGAAAGAAATTGTTTTAAACAAGGTGTTATTGCAAGTAATATATCCAAATGAGTTATTACTACAGAGAAATGTTTCAAACATTTAGGTTAAATTGCAATTTTCTTTGCTAGGAATTGTCAAAATATTTTTGTATTTGTTTTATGTTTACTTGAATAAGACTCTAGCATACGCAATGCATTTAATGAACCAGATTTATGGTTTTTTTTCTTCTCATGTACAAATATCAGGTAATATTGCAATCTTAAATATCCGAGTAACGTTGAAATTAAAATGAACATTATTTCCACGTTTCTAAACAACCCTTAAGTTAATTTCGCTTCTAAACATTAAGACTGGTACAAGCACATGTAAATGAAATACGAAAATAAACTTAAATATTTTAAGAACACCTGAATCAATTGAATGAACGCTAAATCAACTGAATTTCTCCTTCATCGCAGTATCAATAAATATCTTAAAAATAAATAATTATTTGAGAGAAGAAGCGTATTGGAAGTAACATTTCGCAAAATAAGTTTCTATGCGCATATGCACATTTCAGTTTTCGAACCACTTCGATTTTTTCTCCAGTTCTAAGAATGCCCTCAGAAGCAGTGTTACGCCTGAGGGCAGCCGCACGGAAGAGGCGGGCGTCGTTATCAGCGAGAGGTGACTCACGGGCGAATGCCGCTCGTGACTCAGGTGAGGGCTCATCCCAGAGGCGGTGTGGGCGGCGGAAACCTTCGTTAAAAGCGCGACTTCACCAACACGGTGCGACCGTAAGCGTTGCTTCAGTGGTATCATCTCGGGGACGGATTTGGAACTGGGTTTCCATTCTTTGCTAATTAAAAGAGCTCTTCTTCGGAGAAGTGGGCAGTTTTTACGACTGTACATGTATGTGACTAATACAGTCGGATCTGCCATGTAATCAATTATTTTGACATCCGCACATGACAAACTAAAATGTGGGAGTGGTCGGTGAGTAACATGGAAAAATAATTCGCATTCATTTCATGAAAACTGACATTATTGTATTGGGGTTGTGCTGCACCCCATTTTTTGTCATTCCGCCAACTGGAGAAAGTTTGCATGATAATTTATACTACATGTTTTTGTAATTTAAGAGGTGTCCTTCAAAACTTCTATTTAAGGAAATTTTTTTCGTGGATTATTCTTTGATTGAAAGTTGGTATATTGTAATTTTAATTAATTGAATGCGTGATGAAAGCGAGTAGCGCGCGCCCTTTGATGATATTCGGTGATTGTAATGTCTGTTTACGTTTGGCATCCACACTTCACTTTGAATTTATATAACAGATAATTCACTTTAATATTCTCACATTTTATCGTTATGGTTTGACCGGCTAAATTTATTCCAGAGTCAGTATTTACGCTGTCTCTGCAGCGACTCTGACCTGGAGGTCCTAGGGTTCGAGTTCCGACGGTGGCAGGATTTTCGACATTAACTACGTAGCTAGGTCGAATTCAGCCGCTGTTAGGAAGAGAATTCTAGCGACCACCTTCTCTAATTGGTATTTTATCGTGGTTTCTCTGATCAACACCAGACAAATGCCGTAGAAAGACCTTAACAAACGAGCCACGGTTCGCGCGCGATCTTTCCTTCCTCTTCCTTGTCCTATTATTTTCCCTCACACACCCGCGCTCACACTTACGTGCACTATACTACTACAGATGCCGGGAGCCTAGAGCACGTCCCGGACTAGCGCGTTTCCCAGTTGGGGAGATATCTGGAAGGGGAAATCCCCGCAAGCCGACGTTTATCGGATCCGACACAAACTATCAGCGCCGGATCTCACCGTCCAGCGACGGAGGAACACCGCCCCCTCTCGAGATTCCATTCACTACACTAAAGAGAATGACCATAGCAGTCAGCCAAGAAAGAAAATATTTGAAGGTCCGGGGTTCCATTACTCGGTTAATTCAGATGACTTTCACCTTAAGGAGCCCACGCACGCTCGACATATATGCCAATTTAACTGTCAGAGAATGTGCGTCTCATGTCTAATTCAAACTTTGTACACCGAAGGCGCTCAGCAACATCTTGAATCTGTCTCTGCTTTGTTTCCAGTCCCACTTTGCACATGTGTACGGAAGAAAATCAGTACCCAGCGGGCGGGACGACTCGTAGTGTGTTGGTCAGAGTACTAATCATTCCATCCTTTTGACGCGTTGACCCATTTAAGCGTTGACAACAGACGGACAGACAAACTTATATCCGTCAACAAATTTTTCGATATCAAGGACCCATAAAACATTTTTTGAGTACACAACGTGTTTCATCTGTAAAGTAATTGAACTGAACGATGTAAACCTTCCAAAATTAATAAATGTGTTTAAAAAGACACAACGTGTTAGAAATAATTTACTACATGTAGGAACAACATTTATACACATTTTCGATATCAGGGCTTACAACATGCGTGAGCGGAACAAAACGGCCAAATCTGTGGGTATCTTATGCGCATCTGGGTCCCGCTTCTTAAGGGTAAGATTTGGGTCGGTAGGTTTTCAGCATGGCGATTAAAAAGCTTGTAACTGAAATTTAATGTAGAGTTTTTGTTAGTTTCGAAATATAGAATTGGCGAAGGGGAGTGAATGCGCTGACTGTAAATCGTCATAAAAATATTTTTTTCGGATAATTACTGAATTTAAAAGTGCCAGAATATGGCAAACTGTAATCGATTATTCTTAACCGAGATAATGCGTTGGAGAGTTGTCAGTTGTACATGTTAAAGTTATTAAAAGTGTTCTTAATTCCTCTCTAAACGATGTCGTAAAAATGAATTTCCTTTCCCAGAAACACGATCTTAAATTCCACAATAATTGAAATCACTATCAGTCTCATTCTTACTCTGGGTCGCGATTGATGTCGCTGATGACAGAACTCAGACAACGGCCAGAACTGGATGCATCAGGACAATAGACAGCAGGATTGCGTAAATGGAGCAGATGGGACACTAATGAAACTAATTAAAGAACACGCGCCAAATGATGAAGGTTTAAGGCGAATGGGTTGGCAGAAACGGAGCAGATGCGACCAAGAAATGCGAAAGGATGAAACATATGCGCAAACAAGGCACGGCCTACAAGAGCATCCGGAGAGCCAGGAGCAATAACACGGATGGAAAGCGGAAAGCGGTGTCAACGTACGCGGCGGTAGCATGATGGCATGGCAACCCGGATGTTTGTATTGGTGAAATGGAGAGAATGAAGCGTTCTCTGCAAATATGTCTTCAGGAGGTGCAGGAATACGTGAGAAAGGGATCTCTTTCTGGGTCAGTTACTGGTTCGGCTTCGTGATTGTACAACGACAACGAATATTCTTTCGGTTGTTTCTCAATGGATTGCATTCACAGGTTGTTTTAAAAGCTGAAATACTCATTATTTTCCAACAAATTTTTATCGCTTACGCTGCAACGAGGTTCCTGCCAATGAGGTTGCTGCTGTCAATTGCTGCGTGTCCGTAAACCGACATGTCGGTCGAATTTTCAATAATTTTTAATTCTTGCGTATCTCCTGAAATTTGTCAGTGATGTAAGATGTATTTTTTATTTCATTAGTTATTGTTCTACTTATTCGACCTTTCAAGGGTTTGCATTTATACGTAATCGTTTTCCACATATTATTTTTACAAAATGTAAATTACATTTTACAAATGGAAATTACCTTTCATGATGTACTGAGATATTGCACAGAAGCTGTTTGTAGAGCATCTATCAACCTCGTTCTGGACAGTGCGAGAAGAGCGTAGTAAAAACTGAGTTATTGTTGCTGATGCAATCGCGGTTTATACTTATACCTATAATACGTCAGAATGAATGAATGAACAATTAATCAGTGTGTAAGATTGTACAAACATTAATTCACCCAATTACCATTCATAAACTTCATATTCATATCTCCGTTGTTTTGACGTAAAAAAGAAATCATGTTTCAGATATTGTTTATTTATTTATTTATGTTTAGGTTATCTAGAAGCTGATTGTATTTCATGCTCCTAAATTCAACGCCCGACAAATTGTACCATGTCCACCCCCACTAGATCTAGGTCTAAAGTAGCAGACCATTTCAGAAGTGGTTTATTTATTTATTTATTTATTTATTTATTTATTTATTTATTTATTTATTTATTTATTTATTTATTTATTTATTTATTTATTTTACGTCAAAAAAACAGTTAAAAACTGCGTATGACGTGCTATGGGGAAAAGTGAATTGTGTGCACATTTTCAAAATTCTCAATGGTTAGTTGCAGAGGAAAAGGCATGGGGTTCAGGGAGCTTCGTCCCCAACCGAGATAGTCGGAATGGTGGCGAGAGATGGGCTAAACAACAAGCAGGACGACGGCGGCGGGGTGTGACTGGAATAAGAGACCGACGTGCGTCGGATACGGAAGTGGATAGAACAGTGGGACGCACGTGAAAGTGGAACAATGAGCAATGGAAGTAAGACCGTTGCGAAAACACTGAAATAGCAGAACATGTTAGAGAACTAGACAATGGGGGAGTCCAGAAGAGAAAGAATGTGCTTAAAAACGATATAGCTAAGGAATGTTAAAAGCAAATAGAGCATTCGTGAAACCGAAATAAATTCAAAGAAGAGCGGAAAGGAGGTGAAAGGTGGCAAAGATCGGACACAACTTATATACACCCCCTATTATACAGTACAGTCCCTCAGAATAATGTAACAAACTGCTAGGGCGGCTTGGATAGCCGAGATCGTTAAGGCTGAAGGGCTCGAACTGCCTCGACTCGAAAGGTCGCAGGTTCGAATGCCGCCTCGGACATGGATGTTTGCGAGTGTTCGTGTTGTCCATACGTGTTCTTCCTACAGTTAAGTCAGACTGTAGTTGGTCCTTAATTTTATTTTAAAGACAGAAATTGTTTAGGATAACTGTTTTATATAAAAATTACAATATGATTGCAATACATGTGATACATAATAGGAATAGCAACGTTTCGGAAAATAATTATTTCCGCCTAATAATTATTTTCCGGAACGTTGTTATTCCTATTATGTATAACATATAAGGCAATCATATTGTAATTTTTATATAAAATAATAATCCTAAAGAATGTTCTGTCTTTCAAATAAAATGAAAGACCAAATATAGTCTGACTTATGCTATAAAATCTAGACAGAAAAGTAAATATTAATTTTCATCCAACAGTTCCTCCTGCAGTTACAATCACAGTGGTCATTTTATGACTCAGTTGTTAAAAAGAGACCTTAAAAAATCTGCTAGGGTACGCAGAGAGGTCGAAATTGATCACTTTTGCCAATAAACCTGAAGTGGGAAATTTGATTTAACAGATTTACACATGTGACTTATCCCCCTAACATTTAGACAACTTCTTATGCGCAGATATTCGGCAGGTCACATTCTGACGCTTTCAAGGTGATTATATGTACCTTCCGAACATATGTGAATACGAGGTTGTCCAAAACCGGGCACAAATACCAACCTACATAAGTGCATATAACTCCATTATATGAAATTTCGCACTCTTTGTTCATTATCAAAAGTGATCAAGTTCTACTTTTGAACGCTTATGGAGATTTGAACCGGTGCAAGATTGCAAGTACGGACCGGTGAGAGGAACGAATGAGAACGCATGAGACGGAATGTTGGTCTGCGCTGCAGGCTGGAAACAGAGCGAGGGCGAACGGAAACATCAGTGGCGGGCGGATACACGAGACAAGAGCGTCCCTAAATGCATTCCTTTGCGCCGCCAAGCCCACGATTTTATATCTAGTTGTCGGGAGAGTCCTAACTGTGAGGTATGGCGTATGTTAAGAACCACGTATCTACCCCTAATGAATATTAATACACTTCAAAATCACTCCTCATGCCTTCAGAGATGAGCTCAACTCCCGTATGCTTCCTGGCGGACCAATCGGGTCCCAGGATATTTAACGGCGCGGCCGTTCAGTTTGCTTTTCTCTGGAGCCACAAGCCGCGCCGATGAGAGCCCGGAGGCGGGGCGGAGGCGGGGCGGAGGCGGGGCGGAGGCGGGGCGGGGGCGGGGCGAAAAGAGATGACGCGCGTGGGCGGAGAGAGCGGTGCGTGAGCGGACGGACGCGTCTTGCGCAAGCCGCCCTGTCCCGCTCCGCGCCGCGCGAGATCTGGGCCCCGGACGCTCGCCCCAGCGGTCGCCGCTTGACGCAACGCGACGCGGCGCTGCCCAGCGCCCACCCGCCCACGCCCGCGGCGCCTCATCCCTCGCCCTTTGTAATACACCGCGCAGCACCGATTCATTCGATGCACCGGTGCGTGAGCTGAGAGCCAGCCTTACCGCGGACTCTGCCGCCACTCTCAGAGGGGTTCTAAGATTCGAGTCCCGACGGTGGAGGATTTTTGACTCTAACCACATAGCTAGGTCGAAATCAGTCGGTGTCTGGAGGAGAATTCTAGCGACCGGCTGCTCTGATCGGTAGTTTTCCGTTTCTCATCAATACCTGGTGAATGCAGTATCAGTACCCTATCAAATGGGCAACGGTCCGTGTGCGATCTTTCCTCCCTCCTTTGTTCTATCCTCACCCTTCCTTTCACTTACACCTACGTACACTTGTAAACAACACTTGTCGGGGAAAAAGTCGGGCGCTTAGATATTGGGGCGGTGCCTCACGGGGGGGGGATGCCTGGAGAGGGAAATACCTGTGAACCGACGTACAGGGCGGTGCCGGATCTCGTGTTCCAGCGGGAGAAGAACACCGCTACCTCACGGGATAAAACATTTACTACACTAGCAGGACTAATTTCAACAGCCATTGATAGTCGCAGACCATTCCAGAAATATTAATAAATCAGTCAACCGACGAGTATTGTCCCGTCTCTTTACGTACATTGCATTCACAGCCGTTCTGTGTTGTACCGTTCGGAACCGACCCGCACCGTCCCATCTCCTACCAGGCCTACCGGTCTGTCCTATCTCGTCCATAGGTGTGCGTCCCGCATCGCGAATGGGCCTCCCACTTCGTCTTGCCCTCTCCCGTATCGCCCCGTACCGTCTCACCTTCTTTCACATCATCCTTCACCGTGCCAAACCATGTCGTCTTGTCCTGCCCCTGTACCATCATGTGTTTCTACTCTGTAACATTCCAACCCGCACCGTTGTCTATCCCTCTCCGCTCAATACCATTTCTGTCCTGCTCCGTCTCAACCGGTCCTTTACCATCTCGTCTAAGCTGCCTCACCCTCCTCCGTCACGTATCGTCTCGTCTTATGCCGACCGGCATCATTACGTTCCGCGGCGTGTTGTGTCGTCTCGTCGCGATCCGCTCCTTCTCAGTTGGAAATCAACCCGCCTGATCCGCCGTTGTCCTGTCTCTTCCTGCCCGTACCTAGACGATCACGTCTCGACCCAACTCTATCCGGTCCCTTCCCAGTCCGTCCCGCCCCATATCGTCCCTGCCCGGAGTGTCCCACCCCGGTCGATCTCGCCCCGTCCGCCCCGCCCCGCCCGGTCAGTCGCGCTCCGTTCCGACTCGTCCCCATCCACCTGGCAGCTTCATCCGGCCCCGCCCCCTGGCGCGGCGCGTCGTCGCGCAACACGCGTGGGCCGCCGGTAGCGCGCGGGCGGCGCTGGCTGCTTCTTGGGAAAGAGCGAATGACGGCGGCGCAGCGGCACGCAGCTCGCGGATGTGCGTTTCATGGCTGAAAGGATAACAAAACCTCGGACCTCAATCACCGGAACACGCCGCGCCGAGGCCTGCCATAAAACTATACGACTGGCGGCGCGGAGGATGTTTTGAAAGGAACTCAGCGGTGGGAGTGCGCACTAATAAGGATACCGGCAGCGGCAGGGTTCTGGTCAATGTCAGCGGCCGAACACATTATATGAATACGGCGCCTAAAATTAATATGAATAAATGACTTTCAATGCGAGGAACGTATTGAAATCAACACAACATATAGCAATTTCTACCAACTTTTCTCTGCTTCCTAAGGAGCAGGTTCAGAGACTGAGTGGGTGCCCCTACAATAATTAACTCAAAATATAAGCAGTTCCCAATAACGTGATGTAATTGAAATACCAGTATTTTTGAATAACCTGAGAGTTTGGATAAGCTATTATATTATTTTTATATTATTATATATTATTATTATTATTATTATTATTATTATTATTATTACGTACAGTTCCTGAAACAATATAACATAGTTATCGTAAGTTATTTAGCATTACAAAAACAATACGTTACGGAAATTTGAAGTAATCTCTTTAATATAAAACAATAAACACAGGACTGCACTCAAAGGAAGAGAAAATATGTCTCAAATGAAGATTACAATACAATCCTTAATTGTGAAATATATATTACATTTAGGGAACACTTTTTCAGTTTTACTTTCGAGAATCTCTTTTAATGCACAATGGTCGTGCTTTCGAATGTAAACGGTGAGTTTTGATAGTGAATACTACGTAATTAAACACACCTTTGAGAAGTTTTTTCAACTTGTCTCGTTTTCGGCCCCATTTATGGTCATGTTTGTCACAAATTACTGAGAGCGTAGAGGTGAAAGTGACGAAGAATACCATGTAGGAACGCTCCTTCTTTAACACATCTACAATAGCACCACAAGAAATAGGAAGACATTCTCTTCCGCGCTTTCACCGAATTTGGCTTGCTGTGAGGCAACGACAAAAATTGGTTCACGCCCAGGTGGCACGAATACGTGTCACGAGCTTTGAGGAAAACTGCAGATAAAACTTTGAGAAAGAATTTAGGGAAGCGAGCACGTTTGTTGAGCAAGAATACTGTAATAATTTGTAATGTGGATGTTACTTGAAAATGTAAGGAACAATGAAGGAGAAACTATAAAAGAGTGAGTACTTAAGCTGGACACCGTCATGTGAACGGAATGTGTGAACATAGAAGACATTCTGCAGGTGCCGAGATATTACCCAAGCTAGTTGCAAAAGGATTTAACCTTCTTTTTTATTAATGAGTACTTTCTTATTCACAGTTCGAACTCATCGCATATGGATTTTGTAGCCAATAATTACGACAAATAATTTAACATAGGATAGTTATGGTGAAAAATAGACACCAATTACTAAAAATGTTATAAGGCCGAGTTTAGGATAAATAAAATGAAATTTCAGCTTCTATTTTTCCTCTAATGTTTCATTCCAAGACAAAATACCGCATTTAAATATCCTCAAGATTTGGCCACAAATCACGTACAACGAGCGAACATCGTACGAGAGACTTTAATTGGACGCTGTTATGCATCAATTGACCAAGCGCCATTTTGTGATTTTTTAGATTTTTGCACCAGGTTGTGCGTGAAGGTGTAAACTATCAATGAAAAAATTGTCAGTGCATGTTACATTTCAAGATGGGGCTGTGTTTCTTTCCCGCTGGAAAGTGATATCCGGCCCCAACCTACGAAGCCTTGTGGGGTAAGCTCCGACCGCGTGTCCCCACATGCGTGGTAGTGTAGTGCTTGAAAGCGTGTGTATGTGTGTATACATAGGGGAGAAGAGACAAGGATTAGGAAGGAAATATCATGCACAGGTTCCGTTTATTAGGGGACTGCTCCGGCATTTGCGTGTTATTGGTCGGAGAGATCATGGAAAATTATCGATTAGAGCAGCCGGTCGATAGCATTCTTCTCTAGACAGTTTAAATTCAACCAAGCTGTCTAGCTAATGTCGAAAATCCTCCACCATCGGGATACGAACTCTAGAGCCTTCTAATCAAGGCTGCCCCTGACCTATCGCAGAGTGCTGCATCCGTCTTATACATCGTAGTAATGGACTAAATTTAGGTATATGGAAGCCTGGATGCGACATTAAAAAATGTTATGTACGTGTAAAATTTACAAAGTGTGCATTTGAAATGTATAGGCATTAAAATAAGACAAATCAGTGAAACTCCAGAAAATAAATTACGTTCTCAACTTCAAGTGCGAATTATTAAAACATGAATTCAGAGACACTTTCAGACAAGTATCTTTAGAGGAACGAACCTTCATGAAATAATAAGCTAATTATCTTTTCATCTGCTCATTAGCTTCCTTAAGATTTATTAATTCGTGTTATTCATTGTACAACACGAAATAACCATTAAACAATTTCAAATTAAACATTTATTTATTTCTTAAATAATTACTGTTTCTAGAAAATCCAATTGTTCTTTTCAGAAGGTAATCCTCTGATATCGGCTGTCGATTTGCTTCTGATTAAAACATGCACACTACTTGCTATTGATAGTAACGATAGCGCTAGGGTAACCACAGAAATTTAATGCTGTTTCCTTTCGTTAATGAGACCTCTGAATAACCAATAATCCGAGAAAAAAGTATAACTACGAAGAGACATGATTTAAAAATAATCATGAATCATAAAGATGACTCAAACATTCTCTACTGTCAACTACTTTTAAAGTAAAGAAGAGGAATTTCGGAATATTGACTCGTGGTATGTTCGTCCAAAGTGAAATTGTATTCACTAATTTTGATTTTCAGAATTTGATATATGATTCCGGTTTTGATATATATATATATATATATATATATATATATATATATATATATATATATATATATAAACTTCTTGACCACGCTGGGGGATCGAATATTATCACTTTTCGCCAATGTAGAGAAAAAATTCGGATAACAATGTTGCATATGTGATATTAGACTTTGATTGGTAGTCAAGGTCATCTGTCACTGCAATGATGTTTGTCAGGCACCCGAAATCTATTTGACTGTCAGAACGTGCACCTATGAGACACCTGCCTGACGAGTTGCTTATCCCAAACGCAACGTCGTTAATAGATGTTCCACCACACGATCATTGGCCAAAAGTTATTTTCGATGCGCTAGTTGGTAAAGCACCCGGTACACTACATCGTTATAAGGTGAGCAATACTACACACGTTAAACAGCTTCCCTGCCACACTGCTGCGCGCTAAAAAAAGGTATACCATTTATGTCTTAAAGATTTTTCTGATAATAGCTTTTTTCCAGCCAGTCACTCTTTATGTCCTGATGGAACGCATATTCGTCCATATTCCAGACACTAGCACACTTTGTGGGCTCCTCTGAACTGGGGTGAGCAGAAGATGAGAGACAAGAGACTAACAACCATGCCCAAGCCAGGACTCAAACCTTCGGACCGAGGCGCTGAGTCGGTATACGCTCTTCGCCCCCTCGATGCCTTAAAGATGAAGGTACTAAAATACCAATGTTGACTTCACTATAAACGAGTTGGGGTAACAGTGAATTTGGAAGCATGTACTTTTTTTATGAGAATGTTTTATTCGTTTTTATCTTCAACGCTGGAAGGTGCGCAATCATACACGCACCAGGCTGCATCACCGCCGCTGCAATAGACGCTCAAAAATGTGTCTTTAATAGCGAGTTTAAACACGGGGTAGCATTACAGCCATCGACAGCGTTCCGCCGAGCTTAAACTCCCAAATGTAGGTACATGGCATTCTTATAACTGATGTATTAGGGACAATATATTTAGACTGCTCAAGGTCATTTTCGAAATCTCCCGAAGAATCCTGTACACGGGTAGTTTCTTGTCTATTATCAGGCGATCGTCAATGATGTGTAAATACTTGCCAGTAATTGTAAAACCTTTGGCAGTATTACTGGCAAAGGTTTACACATCTCTGTCGACACTGTCATCCGATAACTGGTAGGGAACTCTGCCCGTAAAGAGGCACATACTGTCGTTGTCTCATTTTCTTAAAAGTGGCAAACCTCTAATCATTCGCGTCTGCATTTTAAGAGGGAAATATATGGTCCTCGCTACGGAGTAGAATCTGTAAGCAAAGGAGAGACACACCAAAATAAGTTACATCCACCAAATTGTCTTGGCTTGGTTGATTATTTTGGGTTCCCGGGTGCGATAACAACTACGGTCATTAAACCCGTAAGTGTAGTGCATTTTTATCTCAGGAGATAGCGATGTTCGTCTCTGTGGATGGCGAGATCTGGCGGGGAATCGCCACAGTCGGGGCAATCTTTAAGTTCCCGAGCGGTCTTCCAACATGTGTTGTAGTGTAGTGCATGTAAATGTAAGTACATGTGTGTGTAAGACAAGGAGAAAAAGGAAAGATAGCGCGCGGTCCATGGCCCGTTTGTTAGGGTACTACTCCGGCATTCGCCTGGTGTTGATCAGAGTAACCATGGCAAACTTGCGATGAGAGCAGCCGGACGCTAGTGTCGAAAGTCCTGCCACGCCGTCGGGAGTGGACCCCTAGGACTTTCCGATCGGAGGCACTGCACTGACATCAGTTGATGTCCTAAGTCAGGAAATATTGTCTTGGAGGTGCCGTGAATATCTTGTCTGCCATACGCTCCGGGTGCTTCTAGACCGCATCGCTGAATGGTGCGCAATGCTCCGTCCACTAGGCCGAGCCGCCGCCGCCGCTGGGCGCGAGATCGCTGTCGCGTTGCGTGCGCCCGCCCGCGCGCGCGCGAGACGGAGGGGGGGGATGGGTGCAGCGGGGCGGAGCAGGGGCGGAGCAGGGGCGGAGCAGGGGCCGGGCGGGGCCGGGCGGGGCCGGGCGGGGCGGGGCGGGCCGACAGGTGTAGAGCGAGAGAGCGTGCGTCCGCAGGCGTGCGGCGAAGCGTGACGGCGCCGGGCGGCGGTGTGGGGGTGGGAGGGGGCCGCGGGCGCGGAGGCTCTCTATGCTGCGCGGCGCGGATGGAGGTGCCGCAACAGAGCTGGGATCTGAGCGCACACCAGCGGAGAACCGGAATGTCAAGCACCCGGCGATGCTTTTCCAACCGCAACATGCCGCTCCTGGGAGGCGATGCCGGCCATCATTCGACATATGAAGTTCTGAGGTAAACGCGCTGTTTATGTTCGCTGAACTACAAAACAACGCTTAATAAATGATAGAATGGGATGAACCTAATACTAAAAGGATTCATACGATTCTTCAGGTCATCTATATAACTAATCTCCAACGTGCGCAGAAATTGAAAGAAATCTATACAGCCTCCTGCCATGTGATACCTGTCTATGACTTTATTAGAAACTCAAAAACTCGAGGGAACAATGTCATATTACTAATTTCCACTCCGCTCCGAAATTGAAATAAAACTGCACTGTGTCAGTCTGTGAGAGGGGTCTATGGATTTTGCAGATACCAAGTAACTCACAAAAAATACAAAAGCATCTATCTACACTTCCATTTATTTACGGTGTCTTTCACAGATCATCAGCTGTTATGGTGTCATCCAGGCGGGAGCTTAAACGTCAATAGTGACATCACTATGGTTACGTTCAAGGTCCCGATTGGACGACGACACCGTAACAGCTGATGAACTGTCAAAGGACTCTGTATATAAATCGATGTATATAATACTAATTTGTAATGCGCGAAGCAACTGAAAGAAAATTAGGCAGCCTCCAGTGTCAATAGCTTCGTTAGATCCTCGGGACTTCAGAAAAAATCAAAATAAATAAAAATCAGCTTTATTTTTAAATCAAAAAATACAACATTTTGATTGTGTCATTACACCAATTCTTACACTGCGCTAACCCACTTACTCGATTCTCATACTCGGTGCGTCACTGCTTATGATACAGCTGCTGCCATCATGCGACTAGGTCCAAGGAAGCAGCAACCAGCTTTAAAATATTTGTTTTTTACGGGTTAATTTATAGAACAGCAAATTTATTATTGGTATTAAATACTGATCTAATACTTTAAATACTGGTATTAAATCTTTGTACTGAACACATATATTACACAAGGCTATTGTATTAATCGTGAAGACTTTTTGTCAAAATATTTAATTTATTTCAGTGATTTGGAAGAGCATTTAATTTGGTGACCCTGAGTTGACATGTCCTGCCCGAGAACCGCGGCAGTTCGCAGAAAATTCGCTAGGTGTCAGGGCAGTAGGATTCGGTTTTGCTCGGCCGCGACCCACCGAGGGAAATACGTTCGGTCTTCAAACCCGAGCGTCCGATGCTCGGTTCGAGGGGAACGACGCGGACTAGTCTTACGCAGGACGGCAATCACGGCTCCTCACGGGCAGTGGGCCACAATGAGGCGATGTGTATATACGAGCTAAAATACGGACGATAGCTATATGAGCTAAAATAAGATGTTGGCATGAAAAAACGGAACAGTTTATGCTAATGCATGGAAATATTACACTTCAAATAAAAATAATAAATAATACAGTGATTGAAACATTTAAATAGAAATAATACACTATTTTTTATGTTTTTTCATTTTATCATTCTGGATAAAGTACAATAATGACCTGCTGCTGCTCAAACGAAAGGGTAAAAATATCTTTCTGGTACCACTTGATTATTAGAAATATTTCTAAATTAAATTAAATACATTATTCAACAAATTTGTGCAAGTTAATTGCAGTGCGAGCTCTAAAATTCCATTAGCAATTGTAAACGGAATTATGTTTATTTACGGAGGTAAATAATAATATTTCTATCATTTTGTTTCAAATTCCACTTAACTTTTCACTGTTACTCCTTTTCCCATATTTTAAAAACAAAAAACTTATAGCCGATAAAAAAGTGAAGTTTGCAACAACGTCTGAAAATTAATGGTATTTTTTCTTGTTTTCCCGCTGAAAACAAGATGTTCATTGACACGCAAACTCCTCGAATTTTACAAACATTATGTGAAGCCTCTTTCTCTTATCCTTATTCTTTTTAGATTTCTTCTCTTTCTTTTTAGATTTATTCTTTTGTGTGTTGGGCGCCATCTCCAGGCGAATGTAAGCTTTCATAATCCTCTTGACTTGCTTTCGAAGCCACGGCGCACTCTAAACGCGACCGATCATAATGCGCACTCAAACGCGACCGATCCCAAACCCTCCTCTATCAACGCCTCGCGTAGGCCGAGGCTCCAATACGTAGAAATCGCCGCCGCCGTGGGGTCCCCTTGCACAGGATGCTCGAGGACATGATATTCGAGAGTCAAATGCTCGAGCGAGTACGAGGGAGCAAATGGGACGCCTTGCATATCTCTGCGTGCTACTTTTTGGAAAACAAAGTTGTGTAGTTTTGTTCAACAGCATTTTTTTCTGCTCAAGAACTAGTAATAACTAATATAAAATATTGTAAAAGAATGGATTTCCATGTAATTACATGGTTTTACAGGAACTACAAACCTATATTCATTAATATTTTTTTGAGTTTACAAGACATTCTGAATGAATTAGAATGATTTTAATTTAACGTATTTTGGTACAATTACATATTTTTACATATTTTACCTATTAGTATATATTTTGTTATAAACCATAAGTCACTCTCTTTTATTATTTTTCATTTTGTGCTATTATTTCTAGTGTATGGATACCAAAGTTGCACAAAACTGAACATTACTCTCTCTTATATTTTTTTAAAAATTAATGTACTGATTCTAATACAAAACCTATGTTTTCCAGTTTGTAATGGGATTATTTTTCATTTTATAAGGACTGTTTTCGAAAAAACTTTACTTTAACCCCAATAATTAGATATTACTTGCGAAAGCAATGTGTACGAATAAGAATGTTAGATACTGCATGTCTCTCTGTCTAAGAGCGCCGCGGCCACAGTGGCGGGGGCAGGGGCGGGGGCGGGCCGAAAGGATGCTGAGCGATCGGCGGGAAAAGGCGAGTTGCTTTTGAAAGTGGGACCGGAAGCGTAGCGGATTCGCTAAGGCGAAGGAGCGAGAGAGCGAAATTCCACACTTCCTTCCATCAGTGAATACGCCTCTTGTGTAAACTGCGCTGTGGAATTGAATTGTCGATACAGGAAACTGTGGAGATCGAGTTTCACAGACGCGCCACATTATCCACATTAACAAAAAAAGAATTAATTTGAAATTCTGGAGAAACTCGAAATAAGCCAAGGCAAAATTCTTCTTTCTTAAATCAAAGATCGGGCAAATAGAAATTATGTTATACAAACAACACAACTCGCTTTGTAAACGCTATAATAACACCGTTTCGTGTAACACCGTAACTACGATTTTCATTCATTCAAACTGAATAGTCCATACAGGAAACTATCAAGATTGTTCCAATTAGTGTTGACAGCCACAACGTGAAATGTTAAGAAAAATATAAAAGCATAATGAACTTATTAGAAATAGTATAGAAATTTTGAAGACTATCAGAATACCAATGCAACATTCCACCTCGTTATTTACTCAATGGCTGTTCGAACCGTAATTATATTATATGAATAATGCAACATGTTTGTTCAGTAATAACACCAGCTTTGCAGTCAGAGTTGACTTATCGATGCACAAAACAGTCTAGATCAAGTTTTACAGATTGTTGAGAGTTACAAATTCATGTTTCAAAAGTCCTAAAAGTAAAATTAATTCGAGAGAAGTTTGAAGAATCTAAGAATTAACGAAACGACGATATAAAGTTTTCAGATCACAAAGAATGGTCGACTATAAATTGCTACGAAAAAACAGGCACTCATTTTGTCAAGCGCGCTGTAGAATTCAGTTCACAGGAAATTGTGAATATCGAGTAGCACTAATTGCCCACCAAATCGTGTCTCGAACGGGATCAATCCACAAGTAGAAAATGAAGAAATATTAAAGAGTCTCGAATAAAGTTAAGCTTATTCATGAGTTCTACATTGTTACTAAATAATAACCCGCAGAGAGGAAGTATATTAATGATATTAATTTCATTATCTGATTTTCTCTGGTATTATGTGGCTTATCTTGGGTATTATCGTTACCTCTGCACTCTGAAATTAGCAACGAAGTACTGTGGGTCCTTGAATTTAAGAGCAGTTTAGTTTTAATGAAACGCAGTCTAAATAAGGAGTTTCGCTTGGCGAGATTTGCGCTCACCGAGCCCCTCAGATTCGCCCCTTCCTCTGCGTCATAAGGAAGCAACGTGGCAAGCCAGCCCGGCGGTGCTATGTGGGGCGCTAGGCGTATGGCCTGCCTAGAGTTCCTAGACACAAGGAGTAGCGCGTCCAGTTCAATCAATTTACATTCAGCTAAACCGTGCGGTGTTGAGCGTGAGTTGGGAACCACCAATCTGCCCAAAACCGATATTAATATTCTTCTCCCCACCATTGAAGAATGGTTACCATACCTCAACCTCTGTACGCTGCCAGTCGGGGCTTTTGGGCAAGAGGATATTAAGTGGTGGAGGCCGTTCAGTTTGCGCAAGTCTCTATATTTAGGGACTGTACTCCTGACGGTTTTTCATTAACTGAAATACTCTGTTCATTTCAGACAATCAATAATATTACATTCATTGTGTTTTAACAATTTCAAAATGTTTATTCTAAACATCATTTTCTTATTGCAACGGATTTTAAATTACTTAGTTTACAGCACGAAGATCACGGGCAGTTAAGAATAAAGAATTGAATCTTGTTTGCATCTGACACATCAAAGCTTTTCAATAGTAATTTAAGAAATAAGTATCGTGGTGACATCTTATTACAACACAATATTATCAAAAGAGTCCGCCATGCTGAGTTTGATAACTAATTGAGTTTAAGTTTGATTTTAGAAAACCAAAGTTGATAAAAAAGATTTCAACAAAAGTTGCTAAAATTAAATAAATCTGGAAGTACTGTCGAAAGTGTTTAAATATCATTCAGTCAAACATACACCTGTATAGAACAGTTTAAAATAGTGACTTCTGAAATAATATATCGGGTTAGTAAAATAACATACAATTTTCGTCTTTCCTAAAACGAATTTAAAAAAATATTTCTACAGTAGAAATAATAGAAAACTATTAGTTGCCATACAATTTAATTCCCAGCAGTTCGATGTCAACTGTTTTATACAACAATAATAGTGTTTAAAATTTAAGAAAATACGGAAGTACGTACTTCTGTTCAAATGATTTTGCAAGGAAGGGTTTTTTTCTGCAAATGAAATTGACTAAGAATTTCTTTCACGATATTCAATATAAAACGCACGTGGTAAAAGATACTTCGCAATCATCGGATAGTATTCACAAGACACCTTGCCAATAGTGAAGTAACGTTGTGAATTAAATCCTATTATCTCATAACTTAAAGAACTAAAATAAGTTTCATATGGATATTCAGTTATGTCACGTTAATGTTGATAAGATCAAAAACTCGCACCATTCGTATCTACACGTTTCTCTTATTGACGAAGAGTCTCACAAGTTAATGCATAACAACATTATAAAACCATCTACATTTAACTAATGAATTTTAAAAGTTTAACTAAGAATTTTTTAATAGTTTCCAAAAAAATTTACTTGATCTCCTTTAAGCTGAATAAATCCGAACAAATTTTCCTTTATGAAAGTATGTTAACTGCCATGTTTTGAAAAAAAGCAGGGATTATTTTCTTTAAATGGATGGCACTTACAGACTGATTTTTTTCCTGCATGTATGTAAAATCAAATGGATTTTACATACATGCAGGAAAAAGCATAAGGAAAAAACTAGTTATTACCAGTAACGAAAATTACTAAACGAAAAACAGGCACGTTTGCATCAGAGCTAAACTCAACAAATGAAAGAATTATTTTCTCTTAGCTTTTTACAGTAATCTATCCAGAGTCAGTTTATTATGCTTCCTAAACGAGTGTTGTGAGAATGATTTGTATGATAAGACACGGCGCATTTTATGGTCGACAGTCTGGCAACAACCCTGGCCTTGCTTGTCAGATCGCGCGAGAAAGTTCAACTCGTTTCGATTGCTGCGTAATGAACCTGACAAGATGATATACAACAGGAATTCAAGAATAATTGAACCACATCAGCGATGTAAATGCAATTCAAATGATAGAATTGTTTACAGTATTGTTAATTTATTGTAGACTAATGTACGTAAATATCAACTTAGTAATGAAAATTAGTATTACTCTTTCCAACATATTTGTCATTTTCACTATCTGGTAGTCGAATTACAGTTCCCAGTTAGCAGGTATAATGCCATCGAAAGCTGCTTATTGATTAAATAATAATAAAAATGTTGGTAAAAATCAACTTGCATTACTATTTCAAAAGCCAGCAGTATATTACCAGTAGATTAATACAAATTGCCTATCTAGGATATCGATAGAGAATCAAAATTCTACGTCAGAAAAAACAGAAATTCTCTTCGATCATTACTTAAATTCCATGAAATTAAACTCGCTTTGTGAGAACTTGCATGTGGTTACAGTAACAAAACACTTCTGCAACTACAAGTGTAGCATTCGAATCAAGCACAAAGAAGATTACGTGATGGACACGTACTACATAAGGAAAACCTCGGTCTCGTCGCAACAAGAAATTACCTTCAACGAAACTCCAACATGAATCTCATTTCATGAACACCACACCATGAATATGTAAATAGGACTAGTTTAATGTGCCTTCAGTCGTGACCGCTAGCGGCCTAGGACACACAGAGAGCTGTCACACATCCGAAAGAATACAGAGCATTGGTGTCAAACACAAGGCCCCGGTCTCCGCTCGTCGGGGCGAGAAAGTCTCCCCGTCACGCGGGCAGGAGTTACTGCTAACATAGACAAAATAGATATTAACGTCAGTAAAGATTCATGACAGACTCTGGAGATGTACGCAAATGCAGAAGACAAGGCTTCGCCGCAATTGCTTTACATATGTGCATTAGATGTAAACCATTTAAGATATAGTCTCTAAGACACCTTTGAAAGAGTGATATATTCAACAATACATACAGGTGAATGTTTAGTAGCCTGTTATACCCATTTCAATCACCAAGAACAAAATTGTGCTCAGGAAAAGTAATAATAAAATATCGATTGTAAATTGTACAAACATTCTCGAAGAACGTAAAGAAAACTAGTGAAGTGATTTGCAAAATTCTTGTTAATTCTATGATTTCATCAACTCGATTAAATACAACGGTGACATTATTTGAGTAATGTCAAACGTTCCATCGAGTGCTAGGACTAATGAAAGATTGATACAGACGAATCAAAGTTGTGCACACACAATAAGACACAACTACACAAAGTTTGATGCATCTTTTAAAGCATGAAAAGCGCTTTCTTGAATTGTGTACATGCACGAGCGGAACAATCATTTATCAGAAAAAAGGGTGCGGTAACGGCACAACTTGATCAAATTCATCACATTTCGTTCAAATAACTCGCTAGACATGAGCAGGAGAAGAAATCTCGTGTCGATCTGTAATCGACTAGAGCTACTTGGCGCGTGCGTTCGCCCTATTCTTTTCTTTGGAACTGAAAGACAGGCGAAAGTTCCTTGGCGCTCGAGGCCCCCTGGAGAACTCCTTTCTCCGATAGAAGGAGGCGGCGCCGGCGGTGGCGGATGCGGCAGATAGTACGCCAGAACAGGCGAAGGGGAAGAAGGATGACCAGAATTAAATCGGTTCTTGATAAGACTCCTTAGTTCACTCTTTGCGGTGGGAAAACACAGCATCAAAGGTTACCTCGGGCTTATTCCGTTTCCCCTGCCCCTCATTCCAAAATGTCTTAATTGTATTCTCCACATCATCATTATCCTATCATCTACTCATTTGGTCACTCCAGAACCCCAAGTCTTCAGCAGTTGAAGGACACTTTAATAAATAAATAAATAAATAAATAAATAAATAAATAAATAAGGAAATCTTTGTAATTATTCCATCAGAATCGACTTATTATTATTTCATTAACAAAATGTAAAACTCAAGGAGGTTTAAAAAAATAACCTTCTTTTTAGAGAGTTGCAAATATATTTTCTTATATTTCATTTTCCTGAGAATGTAATTAATAAATTGAGAAACGTAGTATATGATATTTGCTTCACTAGAACACGAGATAAATAAATACTTTCCTGATCAGAAAAAAAAATTTTTGTTCCGACAGAAATCTCAGTTTTAATAAGGATAGTTAGCAGACGATATACAAACTGGTGACGCAGCAAAACTTGCTGAACAAAACTACACAATGTTTTCCAAAATAATGGCATGTACACTGCTCAATAATAACAAATACATAAACTCTCGTATAACGATGTAACAAATTAAATATTTTAACAAAGTCTTCAAAAATACCGCAATAACGTAGCGCAGTACATACGGATATAGAGTACAATAATTCTTTACTTTCCAAGAACATCAACAAAGTTGCTATTCCATAAGGCAACATGTGAGTAGTAAATAATGGCGAGTGGCCTCTTTCGACGGACTCTTCCATCGCATAATGTTAGCTGCGATGTAAACAGCGACGCACTGAGAATGAAATTGCAACCGGTAGGCGGGGTGTGCGAATAGTCAGAATAACAATTAAATATTTTTCAGTCAAAGTCGAAACTGTTTCATTGTCTTTGTATTCTCCCCAGTTCCTGGATATCTAAGAGTTCAGAGACACCTCTCACATGACCACAGGCTGCATCGCTTTCTTTAAATTTCTGCGCGCATTGGAAATTAGTAGGGCACGGACATTAAGAAATACATATTTCCCCTCCTTAATATTGAGCGTTGAAAGTTTAGTGGATATTCAGGTAGCACCCCATGTTTTCGAACCAAATTGCATATCAATTAAAAATACATATTTTGATTAAGTAGCCAAAAATAAATATTTTCGTCGAAACAAATATTATAACATATTTCGCTTAATTTTATTTGAATGAATGAATATTTTGAGTATTTTCAAGTTTAATACTTTGGATTTGTCGATATGATGAAAGACGTGCCGGTTTGGAATACAACGGTTGGTCCCACATTGCACTGTGTTAGTGTGAGCCTTCCCCGATTGAGAGGAGTGAGGCTGGTTCACAACTTGTCAAAACGTCTGAGGGCCATTTCTAACATTACTGTGATTCAGACAATGACACTCAGAGCCATAACGAGAACACCGCCCAAACTTTCTCAGATTGTACATACGAAATGTGCAGACTGATAAAGAAGATAACATCACGTTTTACTGCTAGAGCTCTCTCGATCTTTTTTACTGGTTTTCATATGGATAATAAACATTTTTGCCAATTAAAACATATTTTTCACTTTTTAAGCACATAAAGCAAATATTTTCTGTTTTTTCGCACTATATATTGGTAACACTCCCTGCTTCGTAAGAAGAATATATGAACCGTCGTGGTGAGCGAGAGCTTGGCGGCGTGCGCGGAGGCGATGTGTCGTAGGCGGCGGTGGCAGCGTCGCCAGGGGCCGGGCCGCCGCCGGCTGGGTTGTCGACCCGCCGCGCCGCCGCCTCCGATGGCCCGTGACCGCCTGCCCTAGCCGCCGCTGGCGTCGCCCCGCCCCGCCCCGCCCGCGCCGTCCGCCCGCGCCCCCGCCCCACCGCGCCGCGCCGGCGCCGTGCCTTCGACCCGCTTCACCCGGCGGGCGTCTTCATGCCCGGCGGCTTCGTTTCAGGAAGAAAATCGCGCGTTTGAGTTCCGCTTCCTCAACCGACGACGCCGGTGGCGGCGCGCGCGCAGGCAACGCCTTAACGCCTCATTCGCAATGCAACTTGAGCGTAAACGTAATATTCACACAAAGGCTTGGTGCCATGGTATTCAATGGAACCTTTCATACCGGTGAGCGTGAATATAAACATAAGACGTAACCGTGAATGTTACCAAGCCGCAAGCTTTCACGATCACGTTCAAGTGATCTGAGAAGAACACGGGTCTCCCGATACGTGCGCTAATGTAGTGTGTGTGTGTGGTGGGGGGGGGGGGGTCAGAGGAGAGGAGTGGAGAAGGATGAGAAAGAGAAAACTGTGTGCGGTCCGTGGCCCGTTTGTTAGGGTACTATTCTGGCAATCGCCTGATATTGATCGGATAAATCACGTAAAACATCTAATCAGAGCAGTAGGCCGCTAGAATTCTCCTACATCTGCGGCTGAGTTCGATCTAGCTATTTAACTAGAGTCTAAAATACACCACGTGAGGACTCGAATTCTATGGCCTCCCGATCAGACACGTTGCAGTGCAACAGCTGTTGCCCGGAAGTCCCTCGGTTCTGGCCCTACAAATAAAAATTTGTCCGCTCTGAAGAGATGTCTGCTCATTAGAGGTGTCCGTTCGAAGAGGTTTTATAGCACATTAAACCGATTTCAATATCGCTGGAATGTGGTTTTGCCTTGTGGAAGATGGCAATTACTCTCATTAAATGAAGATTCGTATTCAAGAATACGGATACCATCAATAATGTTTCATTTTATACCAATGATTGAACTTTTTGAATTGAATTTTTTGTTCTTATTCTTGAACTTTTAATTAGTAGAGCATTTTATTTAACCCTTGGAATGGCATTTTAAGAAAAAACTGCAAAAACAATGTTGATGAAATTAATAACGATGGGAAAATGGTAGAAATTGGGAGGCAGAGAAATTGGGAAATAGGGAATCCACCGTGAATCCGCGTTGTCCATCAGAAGTTTCTGATGGAAAGCCCGGGATTTGAATCCCGGTACTCAGAGAGTGAAAGTGAACATGCTGGCCACTACGCTACGGCTCTTGCTATAAGGAATGAATACATTAGCATCTTTTATAAAATAACTAGACTAACGTATTAGGACATCGAACATGTTTACATAACTACATATCACGCGTGTCAGAGCAATGCAATCACTATCACACCGCTTAGAAATTTTAATAACGTGATCACGGTCACTGACTTTCCCCATCTTCATTACCACTCATAATGCTACCTCGCAAGCCATCGAGGCCGCACGCGCTCTTCTCCCAACGCCTCTGCTCGCAGCAGCCCACTCGCGCTGTCTAGGACCACCATTCAGCAGCGCCATTGTCGGAGCAGGGTGAGAGCTGCTGCGCGATGATTCTTGGGCGCCGCGCGGGGTTTTCGCTGCCGTCGTCGGCGCCGTCGCGAGCGCACTGTCACGCTGCCCTTCGCCGGCGCGGAACACTCTCGCCCATGCCTCTGCACGCGACCTCAACGGGATTATCCTTTTTTTTAAAATTTATTACTTCTCGTTCGACAATTATGTCTTTCGAGGATTTTGAGAGTTATTCTCATTGAGAGTTATTCTCAGATATTTATTTTGGAGAACACTAAGTTTGTTGATGGGCGATTATCCTTGAAGGAAAACTTAAGCCAGCAGGACAAGGGGTGCGCAAGTCTTGTTCGCCTGTCAATAAAAATGACGAGCTTACTTGGTAATGAGCTCTTCTTTGTTTCTAAAAAGAAGTATTTTCGTCTCTCCACCCTCATCTTTCTTCGTCTTCCTGGGTCTATACTTTGGCCCTATTCCGATCTTACTATCTTAGTCAATTTTATTACTGGTTTTCTTAAACAACAAGGGAGCTGTAAGAGAACTGCTCGTTTTTACTTCCTCGTACATCTACCAAAGCAAATTTGTTCTCATTTCCTAAAACTTTTTCATTCAAACTGGCAACTGACCTCCAATTTGCATACTTCCAGTAGTCCAAAATTCTATTTTTTAACTTTATGAAAATTATATTTGAATGTGGTTAAAAATGAATCAATCTGACACTTAAAAAGTTAGAATACAACTAAAATTAAATTTATGAGAACTAATGTAATAGAGATTCCGCAACATCTCCGTCAATGAGCGAAAAAGCGGATAACACAGATCACATTATCTGTTATGAAATGGCAGCCATGCACATTAAAATATATATTTCACTCATCGGAGAATATTAGGCACAATTATAGACTAAAACATTAGCAATAATACATTTATATAATTATCAGAAGAACGTTCAAGGACACCCATTCTTTTGGCCTATTATAAATTCACGATTAGTTCTAAACGAGATACCTAGCGGAAACACGTTGCTGACGGTCGTTGCCATCCACTCCACAAAATGAAAACGTGCGTGTACTCTTCGGTATTCGAACCCGCACCCTTTGTTTTCAAACAGCTCGCCTACCCCGCACCCAACGCCACCACCTGGATCGCCATTAACGAAGCATAAAAATTACAATGCGACGATAAATTACCAGAGGAGGGGACTTTTCTCCATGCTCACATTCCTTTAAATTGCCCCTGCCCCTCGCAACGACCGTGCTGCCCGTCTGCCGCGGCCGCTGCCACTGCCGCGCCTGCCCAACTGCCCGCCGCACGGTGGGGTATTTGGCCGATTTAGGCGGCCAAAATTATTTTCGCTGTTTAATTGCTTCTGAATGTGCCACCTTTCTCATTCGTGGCTTTTTATGTGATATGAAAGAGATTTTATTAAGAAAAAATAAGTTTCGAACTCTTTATTTGTTTATAAATACAACCCCAAGAACAGAGCTCATTTCAGGGATACCATATGTTTGGGCTGAACTAAATACAAAATATAATATAATACTTTTATTAATACGAAAAAAACAATAATCTTTAAAGAATACAATAAATTATCAAAAATACAATAAATAATAAAGAAAAGCTCACAAATCTAAAGAAATTTCAAAATGAAACTACATTCTTTTATTGGATCTTTGGTAATATGCAGTGATAAACAGTAATATAATTCAATTAATTGCTTTGTTGATAAAATTTGAGTTTCACGTAGAACACAAAATATTGCAAAATAGTGATAGAAAAGATATTTATAACAGGTATGGTTCTTCACCCGAAGATAATTGTAGTTCTTCTGAAGATTCATTATCTTCAGCATGAGTAGCATCTGGATACAGATATGTAGTTTCAGCTGGAAGTAACATAGCCAAGGTTTCCTTTAGAAAAGGCCTCTTGATTTTTGGAGGTATTGGCCTCATGCCAGTAATGAGAGGATCAGAACTTAATAGTAGTCTGTTAAGCACGTCTAGGTTGCAAGATATCCTGGAAAATTTTCTTGCGTAATTTTGACGGTAAAGTCGAAAATGTTTATTACGAGCTTCAGCAGCCTCTTCCGAAAGTAGACCCATTGGCAAAAGGGCATTCTCCACCACAATAGCACCATGTATTAGTAGCTTGTGAACTGTTGGCGTCATCGGATGCCATGGATATAACTGAATATATAACTTAGCCGTCTCCATTGTATATTCTGAAAATTTTCCTATGTTAATGTTATGTCCAGAAGATATGGTTTCCAATATCACTTTGAAGCGATATATTAGTGTGAAATCAATGCTGGTAATTTCCGATGCTAGTTCTGAGTCCATGAAAAACCTTCTACTAGTATTACCGTCATTGGTATTGCCCAATCCCGGCTTAGGTACATCTACAATTAAACCCATTTTATTTTTCAAGTTCTCTTGGATTTGTAGCTTTCTCTGCTTCACTAGTGCTTTTTCATTGTCTGATCTCATCTGCCATTTTTTAACAGGGAGTTTATATGAAAGATGTAATAAACTTTCAAATAGGCGAATTCTAGCATGTAAGATCGATAATCCAAATTTCAGTGTTTCTGGTTTAACTTGTATTTTGCCTGAAAAAATTGTTGAAATCTTTACTTGTTGAACCACAAATATAACATCTCATTGTGGAAGTTGTTTGAGTAGCAGCATTACATACTTTTGCATCGATCATGGTGAGTATCAGAGTGTGTTTGACTGAGAACAATTTGTCTGCCAATGTCACTTTCGTGTCTTGCAGCAAATTTATTAAGTTTTGCACATGGTGAGTTTCTTCATTTGTTATGTCCGTGGATTCTTTCACAAATCTTATTCTGGTAGGACGGCAATAACGTGGCGAAGACGGTTTTGGATTTTGCCAGATCAACTTCTTGTTTGTGCTACAAATTAGTCGAAGTGGAACAAAAGAACTCTGAAATATATGTGCATCAGAATCAGCATCATTCAGGAATTTCTGCTTATATTGAGCCTGTTGTGAACCATCACAGCCCCACTTACAAATTAACATTAATGAGGTACATTCTTCTTCTCTTAAAGTTTGTACAACCTCTTCTAAATGCATCAACAATCGAGTAACAGTATGATCAAGCAAATTTTGTAAATCGATTGCAGCACAATTTTCAGTCACATGATACGATTCCTTATCTGGATAACAATCAATTTTTGCCTTCTGAAGTATACTATAACGAGGATATAGTTTCCTATTACTGCTTCTAATTATTTCGTATTGCCTCCTTGACAGATCAGCTTCAACAAACAGAGCTAGTGCACTGAGTGTCGTTAGTTGTGTTTTCCTATCCTCTAAACTAACAGAATATGCTTTCTTGTATTTTCCAGCTCGTTTAGGAGAACATGTGATTTCCTTGACAATTTTAGAAGCGTCTCTTTTTCCTGTAACACCTAATGTCACCCGGGTAGCATAAGTTAGTATTTCTGAATCTGTCGTATGTCGTAAATCTTCCGTTCTTCTTCTCTTGCTTCTCTCACTCAAATCTTCAAATCTTTTCTTTGGTCTGCCGGGGCGGTTGACTACTTTAGGTATTTCAAATGTGCCATTGAGCCAATCACAATTTTTTTTAACAAACACATCTTCTTTCTTATGTGCTGCAGACCACCTTCGTTTCATATCAGATTTAAAATATGAAATTTTATGCTTTATTTCCTTTATTTGTTTGTCAGAATAGTTTTCTTTACGTAACAAATAATTCTCTGTAAATTCCAATTTTTCGTTCACATCTTGTAATTTTTGTTGCTGCATCATGTTAAATAACTTTCTTCGAGTAAATACGTTGATGCCCGAATGCCCTAAAACGAAATTTGGAGGAAATTAAAAAGTAAATAAACTCGTGTAAAAAATCCGTAAATCGCACTCGTACATAATTGACTGTATATCGTGCAAAACCGCGCGAATCCGCGGTTAATTTTTACTAATTTGTAAAATAGAAAACGTAACACTTCCATTGCACCAAAAATTGTTACCCGGAAACCCCCGGAAGTACACTAATTTAGCTACATTAATTAAAATTTGCTTCATTAAAACTTGAAAAGCTCTATCTCAACTAAAATAATTAAAATCTGTACGAAAATACACATAACGTGTACACACTTACCTGCTTCATCAGTCTCCATGGCTCTTCACTTCAAAATCGAAACGCAGTAGACGCAATTCACTGTGAGACTGAAGCCCGCGCGGGAGACAAGAACGAACAGGCGCACTTCACAAGTGGACAAGTTCTGACAAGTTGCGCCTGCCGTTAAAATTTGTGCAGCTGGTTTTTCCCTGACCTTTTAGCTTTACAATGAGGTATTTTTTATTTGTCTGGAATGAAATTTGAAAATTTGACTTTTGGCCGCCTAAATCGGCCAAATACCCCACCGTGCGCCGCCACCGCTGCTGCTGCCGGCGGAGCACTGGCCCGTGGTTCCGCCCGCGCTGCCCGCTCCGCTCCGAGCAACTGCGTCCCACGTCACCCCGCCCCGCCCCGCCTCGCCCCGCAGCACTCCTGCTGGCCCGCCCCGCACCCGCCTCCCTCCGCCCAATACCTCCCGGCTTCGCTTTGGTCCACCTCTCGCTTTAGTCCCTCTCAATTCCTGTCGTTCCGCCTAGCTTCTCTGTACCACGCTTTTCCCGCTACATCTTACACCTCCTACCCACTTCGTTCTTTCACGTTCCACTCCGCTCATGCTTCACCTCGCCCCGTTCCTCATAACTCACGTCGAAACGCCTCACACCTCTCCGCTCCGCCTCACGCCGGCTCTTCTACGTTAGTGTCCCCGCCGCCCTGTCTCGCCTCGCTCCGACCCACACCATCCCGCTCTGCCCTGTCTAGCTCCTCTTCGTCTCCGCCACTTCACCCGCTCGGTCGGAATCTCCTAGCTCCCCCCACCCGGCTTCGCCCCGTTTCATACATCATCCTGCAATTTCCGCTCCGCGCGTGTCCATCTCTCTTCGCCTCTCCTAGCTCCCGCCGCCCCGCATCGCTCTGCCCCACTCCGTCCCGACCTTCACGACTCCGCTTAGCCCTGCTGCATCTCTCTCCGTGCGTCCTTCTCCCGCCGCCCGCCACGCTCCTCTCCGCCCCGCCCCACGCCGCGCCACCGCTCCGCTCCGCTCGGCCTCGCCCGTCCCCGCGTGGGGTGTGAACTCGAGCCCGGAAGAGCGTGACGCAACTTCCGGCCGGCGTGCGGGCGCTCCGGAAGTCCGCCGGACGGCTAGTCCGCCGGTGGCCGACCGCCGCGGCCTAGAGCAGCCCACGCACAAAATGCACATCGACGCGGACACGGGTTTACATGGGTGCTTCAAGCGAATTGAAACGCCCACCTTTAAGCTCAGAAGCTTCCGAGAGGGCCAAAAGTGAGGGGTAAAAGAGCGGGCAATAAGAGCGAGAGGGCGAGATTAGGGGATGAGGAAACGGGGGAGAGGTTGGGGAGACGTGGGAGCAAGGGAGTGTGCCTTGGCATTGGTGGGCCCACTACAAGGATCACTGGAGAAGGGTGAATCTAAAAACTACTTCATACGAAATAAGTATCGTAAGCTACTAAAATACGGAATTGGAGAATTACAAGCCAATCGAGTATTTTAATAATGCGGTTCGTTTTGAACATTGCTTCGTAAAAAATCGTGACGTTCAATATATATATATATATATATATATATATATATATATATATATATATACACATATATATTGAACGTCGTCAGCTGCGTAAAATTTGAAATGTTCTCTTAGTCTTTAAGGGACACTCACGTCTAGGTCAAGGGCTACCACCGATCAAAGTAGGCCTTCAACACGCTGCAACCGCATCCTGCCTACGATGGAAAGATCTTTCTGTTCTTTCTTTCCCGCGACTTGCTCTATCGCGGTTTGTAATGACGATCAAGGTTATTTTGACGTACATCAATCGACTAGGAAGTTGTTGAAGCACATCAGCAACGCTTTCAAACTTTCAAAATTCACTATGTTAGAGCTGAGTAATGCCTTCTCCCTTCAAGAAGCATCGTGCGCTCTGATGTCATCTTGTTCTTTCTGTGCCATGAGGTACAAGGTATTTTAATCTACCCGACAACAGTGACGCGAAAATTGTTAGACTTACCTGTAACCTTGAGAAGAAGTCACCTAAAAGTCATGGTGTATTATATTAAATTCTGCTAATTTCGAATCAGAATTCAATAATTTGATCGTGCAGAACCGCGCTTTGATCACACGGTATACTAGTATAAAGACGTTCCATCAGCGTTGGATCATTGATGAAATCCTAACATTCTCAGAAGATCTTATTAGTATATCGTCTCACACGGTACAAAACCGAAAGCAACGTTCTCAAATTGGTAAATATGTAAGAATTGTCGTTAACTTACTATCTCGTCCGTCCTATTCCGTTAGATTTCCAAAATTAAAGTTTGTCAAAGGATGATGTTTCGCTTTTACCATCTGTCCTTGTAGTCCCCCACCCCCAATTTAGGAGGTGGTTCAGGGGCCTCTGGGCTAGTTTGTGCGTCTTGTCCTCCCTCAGGTGAAACTCGAAGCTACCCACTATTCAGCTTGGAATCGGAGTCATACAGCACCAGCTCATATCAGCGAGGACAATCCCCCCTTCTCATAAACCCATGAGTTGATTTTGCACTGCCATGAATTCACAGAGACCTCACTCTTCTCTTACTACAATCAACTTTATGCTAACGGGGTAGCAATATGCAACTAGGCACCGGCCGGGAGTTTCCAATTCTTCGTCAAGTCTTTCATATGTGGCACCGAAGTATCAATCGCGCCTGTGAAGAATCGCAAGAGCTTTTACCAGTAAGTAAACCGCTACCAATCAAATTTTGTAATGCTATTTTTATTGGTGCCTTGACGAAACGCCGCCAGAGCTATCCCCTACACCTTGCGCTGGCAGCTCTGTTAAAAGGGAGTTTTCCCGTTCCGGTGTCCTGAGAATCCCGTGTGGGGGCGTACGACGAATATATCGTCGTTGATGATAGATCACCTCCTATGTGGAAGAAAATACAATTTTACAGGAGAAAGGAAAAACACTTCTTGATGTTAATAATGTACAGTTGGCAAAGTTAAGGCACTCTACACTTTCTATATAATAGTATTAAATATTTATTTAATATAATTTTTTCTGAAAGCATCGTATGAAAACCTCTCATGCGGCTCTTACCACATACGAGATATTCTATTATCAATAAATTGTTAAGTTCACATGGGAGGTTTTTTATTTTCTATTTTATAACCACAATTTCTATTTTTTGGAAATTTTCTTTTAAAACAAAAGAACAAGCAAATTCTGAATAATTGATACCAAAATGTAAAAATCCCCAATTCCGTCACATAGGAGGTAAATAGGAATTATAGTTACATATAACATTTGGGTTGCATTAAAAAGTATTGAATTATTTAATTAATCTCAATTAAGAAGCAAGTACATGATCAACGGCGAATTTTATAATAAACTGAATTTGTGCAGAATAAGTTGCTCCCCTTAATTGCTTTGGAGCTGATTTCCTTTGCTATGCAATTGAAATTTTTGGTTACCCAACAATAGTTTCCTAACCTGGGTTTATTTAACCATAACTAACAATAAGAACCGGTCTGAAATTATGATCGAAATAAGAAATTCTGCTCATTAATTCCAAATAAAGAGTCAATAAACGTGGTCCTTCACAAGGAGGTAAGATCACACGTTATTTTCGGTAACGGTATAAACATCCTCAATCGGATTTACTATTTTAGCTTGTCAGACGGTGCCAAACCTAAAACCACATTTCCAAGATGATATAAGTCCAAGATGCGTCGCTGATTGGTATTGTGCGACTCTTCGGTTAGATTCTGATTTTAAACCACTTTGTTGGAGGTGCCAGATATTTCATCTTATTACTATTTAATTCATCGAACTGTAATTCGCTTTCATCGGTAAGTAAACCGTTACTGACCGATTTTTGCGATGTTGTATTTCTCGAAAGGCTGACGAACCCCGCCCCCTGGCCAATGCGCACCACGAGGTGAACATTGCTAACACTCACCAATGTCGGGGGAGGATCATGTCCGGCGCGGATGTTGGACCCCAGTGTATCCTTGTCTTTTTTAAGTAATGAGTTATTGTTTCATCACCTAAAACTTTTATTTTTATTATTAGAAACATTCTCAAGCTTTGTAATAGCTTTGTATTTAAACACTTATAGGATGTTTACAAAAAATCGCCACAGCTTCGTGGAAATCGGCGTTTGCTTACGACCAGCCCGTAATCATGTTGCAATATATTAGTATCTGTGAATGAAAATAACAGTTGTGGAGTGGAAGCAAGTTAGTGCGCGTTGAACTAGAACTTCCAAAAAGGACGTAGCCATCTGAATCCCTGAGGTGCGCAATCTTCGACATACTCATGCTCTTACTGCAGCTCAAAAACACGTACTTTAACACGTATTTGCAGAGAACGAGTGTACCGTGGTGCCGCGTGGGCGGTGCGCGAGTGGAGGGGGCGGGAGGGGGCGGGGCGTGCCGCTGCGCTGCGCGGTGCTGTGTTGTGCGGTGCGGTGCGGCGACCGACCCACTTGCCCGGGGCGGCGCGGGGACGTGGCGGCGTGGGCGGGAGCGGAGGGAGGGCGGGGGCGGAGGCGGGGACGCGCACCGAGGAGCGCGCTAACGAAGCGACCAGTGGGCGCTGCGGCTGAAGCGCACCCGACGCTCCCCGCCCCGCCTCTCCTTCATCTCAGGCCGAATTTAGCCGCTGTCTGGAAGAGAATGTCCGGCTGTTCCGATCGGTATTTTCCGTGGTTTCTCCGATCAACATCAGGCGAATGCTGGAGCAGTACCCTAACAAACAGGCCACGGATCACGCGGGATCTTTCCTACCGCTTCCTTGTCCTATCCTCACCCCTTACACACATTTATACTAACATGCACTACTCTACCACGCATGTTGGGAGAACAGGTGGAAGCATAGTGCTTGTCCCGGTTGGGCGGTGCCACTTAGATGGGAGATACCTGTTTAGGGAAACTCCGCACGCCTGGTTTGGTAGGCGCCCACTCTCGCCATCCAGCGGGGCGAGATCTCCGCCACCTCACGCGATAAAAACATGCACTACACTTAAGGGATTAATGACATTCGCTGACACGCAAATTAAGTTTTTCAAAAACTAAAAAATTTTCTGTGAAAAAGAGCTTCAAATTTTACATTTACAGTAACACTTTCACGCCCTTTTTTAAGAAACGCCTCCAAATTTTTCAATAAAAATTTCCATTTAGGACAAGGTTTTACTTTTCTATAATATTCTTAAAGTAATATTTCGGTTCTACTATTAGGAAACCGAAAAATTGATAAAATGTCAAACAAATGAACTTTGGGCAGCAATGATGACAGCTGACAAGAGAGCGTAAATCCAGTCCACACCAAGGAATTGGAAAACTTTACTTTCAGAAAGTCTGTGTCATTCTATAGCACCACTAGTTTAAAATTCTATCTATAAATAGCGTCCAACAGGTAATTCATTATTATTAGATAAGGCTCATGGAAGTCAGTGGGATTCTCTTGAATTCGATAGAATCTGATGATTCTCTTTAATTCGATAGATCTGATGTAAATGACAAAGAGTTGCTTATCGATTTTCCTGAAAGACCAATGATCAACTTGAAACGGTAATTAATGTCAATGATAACAACGGAAAGTAAATGCATGACCATTTTTGAAGCGTAAGTAATGACAGTTTCTATATTGACTAAAACCATCGTGTTTTAATATACAGAAAATAATATTCGCAGGAAATATTTAAATGAGAGGAAAGAACTTTTATTTATTTATTTATTTATTTATTTACGTCAAACAACAGTTAAAACTGTGTATGACGTGCTATGGGGAGAAGTGAATACTGTGCAAGTTTTCAAAATTCTGTAATCCTTACACTAAGCCATATACTACTTGAATGTTGAATACAGGGGAAAAAAACTGCCACATGCATACGTATTTCCTTTTTTTCGATAAGTATTCTGCAATTGGCTAATAAATAATTTTTCATTTCGCTACCGGCATTGTGATTACAGGAAAAATACACAGACTAGACACCAAACTTCGGACGAATCAGAACGTCGTTAAACTGCAGGAGTAAACCCACAGTTATAGTTACTGCACTGTGTCGTAAGGGATCTTTTTGAAATCCTGAAGAATGCCTAATGTATGCTTTACAGCGGGTAAGGTTGTGAATAAAAACAGAAATAATTGTATTAAAAATTTCGTGAAATGTACGGAATAATGAAGTAAACAGACTTCCTGAAAGCCATACATTTGCATTTTAAATTTAAAACACGTGGTCGACACACTTGAGAGCAGTCAGTGCTGTGTCGGTGCTCTCAGAGCGAAACATTCGAGTAACACGCCAGATGGGAACCACGAGGCCTATGGCAATGCGTTTGTGTTCGTTGTCCAGAAGTTACAATACGATCCAGAGATGGGAAACGACACATCCTACAATCATGTTTGGTTTGGATAACCAACGAGATAATTGATTTTAGAGTTTCAACAAAAATACTGAAGTTATTCACACTTTATTATGCGTTATTTTCGTATAACTGTATTTCATAAATTCATATCAGTCTGGAAATAATTAGTTTTTAGATGGGCCCGAACGTCCTATCAACATTATTAAACATATGAACATTAAATTTATCATATGATTTTGAGAAAGAAAAAAAGGTCATTCGTTTGTACATTTTTTACTAGCCACAAAAACACACACACAATTTGAAAACTCTGACAATAAAAGAAAAAAAATACTGTCGGCCTTCACTCATCAACCCGTTCAGCGTGAAGAGACGACTTTAGCCGATTCTTCCTGTAATGAAAATCAGACAATTGGAGAGTTGATTGGCAGGTTTTACCGGCATGTTTCCGAGAAGCATACTGTGTACAGACTTTACGAGGCAGTTTGGTAAAGACCATAGTAAACAGTAAAGGATGGGTACATTTCATTTCCACGCCCTTGTTCTCGTCCACGAGTTAATATGTATTTTGCGTATATTCTGCAATTTTTAAGGGACCTCCATCGATTCATTCAAATAGAACTTCCATTTCGATATCGTTCAAATGAACGAAAGGGAAAGCTAGAATTTCTCTCATTTGTTGGAATAAGAATTTCACTATTTATTGATATATTATATTATGACCGAACATAGCATTTGTCATTTAGTTCATTATTTCATACTAACCATTATTCAGTATGCAACCATTTATTCAGTGGACTTTATGGGTTTGGGCATTTCTGTTTCGGACTTTCTTATTGTAGGACATTGTCCTGTGAACCATTTAACCCGGAAGTCATGTAATAACTTTGTGAAAAAAGGATTTAATGTCCTGTAACTTCCAGGAGGTGCAGTGCTTGGTACATATTCAGGGCGACCCACACTCCTCGGATAACGTTTTGGCCATAAACAATTCAGCATTAAGAATCCCCCCTTTTTTATTTCTATAAAATCTAGTTGATTCCTTATTTTCTAGCATATTAAAATGAACGTGATCTATTAAACAATCCCTCTCACTTCGCTTGCAGCACCCACAAGATCTCTTCCGGACCGTCCACGTGAGATCATTGCGAGTTGCCTACTCATTTATATTTTCCAAGTCACTTCCTTCACTTGCCCCTCTTCAAGGGTTGCCATTGATGTCATATTCCCTCACGAGCTTTTTACTGATTGTGAGTCATGAATGCAACAGATTTATTCGGATTTCATCCAGGAATTCTAGAGTTAGGCTGGAACACACACGCCGTCACAGACACATTCAAACACACGTACATACACATACGATTCTCTACGACGTTTCAAAACATTTTTTTAATATTCCATTATCTTCCCCAGTGTTCGACATATTTTCATAAGTCCTGTAACGTTAATGTGAATTATTTCACTCCATGGTCGGGGCCACAGACAGCAGTGTGGTTTGCCAAGGCAGAAATTCTTCTCAGCACGATTCCTTTCCTTCCGCTTGCAACAAAAAAAGCGATACTTGTCCTATTAAAGTGTTCTATTTGAAAAAGAAATGAATCATCTTTGTTGAAAAGAAGAAATGTGACAAGCCATGTTTTCAGTGTTACATAGTTCTTGTTAAGAGAAAAAAATTAAAAGCATGATGCAGAACGCACACACAAGAAATACTCAGTGTTAAACTTCTTCCCGTCAATTAAACTCTCCACTTCTTCTCTTCATAAGAAGGCATAAAAACATCAAAACTGAGTAGTACAATGGGTGATAGGTTAACAACGGTTCGATCTGGTAATACATCGGGCCTCGAATAAGTACGCCATTTTTTGAAGATTTGTAGAACTCTTATATCATTTCTTTTTATGAACGGTTCTGGGAATAAGGTTTGCTAGTTCCACATGCCGTCAATCTATTTCGAAAATGTATGAAAATACGAAGCGAAATAACATTGAACATGCACCTTAAAGCCCTAAAAACAAAAATAATGATTGATGAAAATGAAAGACTAATATGAATTAATACAGAAATAAAAGCTTTTAGAAATTATATAGAATTTCATTATTTTTTACTGCTTCTGAAACGAAAGGATCGTATTCCCATGACTAAAACTTCAATCGATGGTTTCTCTTTTCGGTTCTGATATTCCTATAACTAAAAGGTAAATAGATTAACGAACAAATCCAGTAGCCAACACTGTCTTTAAACGAATTATGTTCGTTAACCGATCATCCAATGCGTCTGCGGTGCAACCAGTTGTGTTACAGAACGCCAGCTTACTTTCCTCAAAGGCCGGCGACCTGCTCGGACTTCTTACACCGCTGGCAAGGATTCGCAAAAATCGAGAACGCCGCCCGGCCCGGAAACCTTGCGATGAACTATGAGCTATCGCGTGTGAACACGTAGGTTGTAGTTCCTTAACTTCTGATCCTCAGCTTCTCAGGGCGCCAACTGAATATCCGGTCTGCCGATATTTTATTGCTGTGTTCGCTGGAAGGCTCATCGTACTCAATGTTACTTCCTCCAAAAGTATATTTTCCTTAATTCATCATACGTGATGTGTGAATCCTCAGTAAGATCTCTCAACACATACTTCGGTAACTCAGTAAGACGATTCTCGTTTATCCAGCCCGGTCATTCGTTCAAGTACGTATGAAAATAACATTTTGTCATGAACATTATTTTAACTTTTGGTTCGTATTTTGCGGATTTTTAACGTTTGGCGTAAAGAATATGAAGGAAAAAGATTAAAAAACACAAAACAATCGATTATAATGTTTCTTGGTAAACATTTCAAAATCCATACTCAAATTATGTTTTATTTATTAGTGGCATACCTAGGTTTTGGAGGCCCCAGTGCAGAAGGTGCAAACGGGGTCCCTGTATAGAAATACTTCGATTAAAACATTAATTCTGTTGACACTTGGTCATCTGTGACGCTGTCATCCAATCGGGAGCTTGATCGTCACCATAGCGACGTTACTAGTGACTAGTGACACTGAATCTCCCGACTGGATGGTAGCGTCACTTTGATCAAGTGTCAACAGGAATAATGTTTTAATGGAAGTGTAACTGTGATTGACTAACGCGAAATCAGAAGTTTTAAATTTAGGCTAGATACGTATTACAACGCAAATTAGATTTGAGAGTTACTCATTCTTGAGCCCCCATTCTGAAAATAATTTATACAATTTTCTTCCGTGAACTTCATAAAATAGAACAGGTAACAACGCAGGTCAGAAACGTCTTGTGAAACAAACAAGGCAAGTTGCTCGTATATTCGAATTTCTTTCTGAATACGATCGCTGGTCGCGCAGAACGTGTCGGACGTAGCGATGGGCGTAAATACACAAGCGAAGCGGCGGACGCGCTGTGAATATCCCCTCGCTCAACCACAGGCCGCCCAGTATATTCTTTGCTACTATTGTTTAGTGAAATAATTTTCACGCAGTCAATTGCAGTACTAATAAGGAATAATCTTTATTAAATAATCTGGTAACAAGCAATTTGTTACAGATTTTTTCTTCCAAATATCGTGGAAGAGAAACAGCATATTTTTTGGATGTGGGCGGGGATCCCTTTTCGGGGCACCCAGTGCGGTGCACTGGTTTCACCAGCTGCACCCCTATTATTTGTTTTTATTTCTATGAAAGCAGCGCGGCCACTGGATATTTTGTTTTCTGAAAACTATTACACTGGGGGAAAGGAAATTATACTACTTACTTATCGGGTATTTTTTCTAGTCATGTATTTTTCTGAACAAAATCGTAATAGTTGCCATTGATTGAATCTTGAACTCTGCAACCGTGCTCCATAAGACTACTCGCCTCTCACGTTTGTCAAATATTGTTGAACAAAATTTTGATATGATGCGGGTACCTTCAAACCGGATTTAAAGAACACAAGAAGCAAGGTACGAACAGAAGTGCTACATTTTTTCTTCTCAAAAACCACAGCCCTGCAAATGCCGAGGAATTAGAATTACAAACAAGCAACATGAACTCCCTAATTGGATGAGGTCCGCTGCATTCACGTAAGACTGTCGGCCCTGCTTACATGAAATGAGAACTGCGTGACTTCGGCAACTGTTTGAAATGAAGGAGAATTGAAGGCGAACTAGCAGAGGAGAGAAAAAAGGTTGCAAATAAATTACACACAATGTTCCCTTATTTCATGACGCAAAACTTATTAGCGACAACAAAGGTTGGTAAAGAAACATGAACATTTTTTTCTTCCAAAAAATTATTCAATACTCCCAGGAATGAGACAAAAATACTATATTCGTGAGATACCGAACTCATATTTTCACGCCATTTTCAAAATACAAGTTTTAGAACATGTACTCGTACAAAAGCAAAAAGAGAACATATGTAAAAACTACCAGTAATTTATTCGTTGATTAATTTTTGTCATGTGAATTTCTCGACTTCACCGGCGTCAAGCCTGTAAAGATGAAAAATACCTTATATAATATAGTATGTTGTGACAAATTTGTATAGAACTAACGTTAAATGAAAATTCACTTGCAGCAAACGCGATTACTTTCCAGAAACAATATTTTTTTATTTCCAATTTATATTCTTCGAACCAATTTTTATCTGATGAAAGTTGTAATTCATTGGGATTTCTTGATCACAGATTTTAAGGATTATTTTCCCATTCTCACAATTATAGTGCTTTTTGGTCAGGAATACATTAACCTAATAAATTCATGGCAACCAACGGATATATATTATTCTTTCACTAACGTCTAATGAAGGAAGATACTATTAACTATTAATACCTGATTAAAGATTACAGTGCTCACATAATAATAAAAATCAATAACCTTCAGTAGTCACAAAAACTGAATGCATTATCTCAATGGATTGCTGAAAGTCTGAGACTTGCAATAAGAGAACAATCAACCCTGGAGTTACGCGTGACAAATGGATAGAAGATATAAGAAGTAAACGATAATTTTGTTAGATATGCAGAAAGGATTTACTTATATTTCGGATGCTTGGATTTATTATCGATTGTATTTTAAGGAAAAGATATAATTGTTTAGTGACAAAAGCCTAAACTCTTTTACAAATCTAAATAACCTGTCAGGTCCAAATACTCAAAGCTTCATCGAAATATTTTAACAACACTACGGGAACTTTCTACATTGACACATCTGGACAAAATAAACGTTACACCAGGTTGGAAACTAACAAAATATTTAGATTCAAAATTGAGGCATCAAGAGTTCAAAGTTTACAGGTTACATTAAATTCTAAATATATTTGTAATTGTTCAATATTATTTCTCAGCATTTGTCAATCTGTCTGTTTTCTCTTACAATCCTTGTCGACACCACTTTTATTTACTTAAACCATACGTTTCTGCACTTCACTCAATTTTTAAGCGCACTTATTCCTCTCAGCCCCTCGATGCCTCAATTGTACATTTCGATTTTCACAATCACTTCACTGTTGTAGAATCGCTGCATGCAACTACTTTTTAGTTTCGATCACTTCTTACCTGTTCAGAATCAGCAGGAGCAACAACCATCGCAGTGGGCCGCCCTCAGTGTGGCATGCCCGCACGCACTCCTCAAACCGTCCACGGATTCGCGCCTTTCAGTCAAGTGGTGCGCGACGCCACCACACGTGTTAGGTGTACACCTGCGCACCGACGAGCGTCAACTGACGACCAGCTGCTCAGCCCGTTTCGAGCGACCATGTCTCCGCGGCGGAACACGGCGGCGCTGCCAGTGCCACCTACCCGTGAAGTCGTGAACCCCTTCGGCGGCTTGGGCCGCGAGAGTCAAAACGATGGGATGCAACGACGGGAGGCGCTTTCCCCGGCGAAATAATATTTTATTTTCTCGTGTACATGCGCATATACGGAGTAATATATGTAGTATAGAGAAAGTTATATAATGCTGCGGAAAATCGATTTCGAGATTTCAACGGAAATACACGTTTTGGAGCCCCCTCATACCGGAAATGTTTTTTTTCTTCAAAACGTCCGTCCGTCCGTCTGTCTGTAAGACCGACTGTCCGTCCGTCTGTACGTCCGTCCGTCTGTGAACACTACTAGCACCTAAACCATGCGTACGATCTTTTCCAAATGGAAGAAATCCTGTTGATCTGGCTCTGGTTGAAGCTTTGAGATTTTGAAAAACATTCTTTAAAATTTGGGGATACTTTACATGAAGACCCCAGACATTTTCAAAATTTCCCCATTCTCTAAATAAACGTCATATTGCTCTATTCTTTTGTTGTTTTTTCAAAAAATTACAAAAATTTAATATTTTTGACTTGTTTCTCACGTCGGTAATATTTAAATTAAATGCTATTTACTGATGTTATTATATTTATGAGTACATGTGCTTTAAATAATGTCAAATAAAGTTACTCGAAAACTCAACAGTTTGCTGTGAAATTGAGCACAAAATTCCGCATTTCCAGAAACGTTCAAACGAATCAGAAGTGGCTGCTCTGATGGTTACTCTTTGAGGCGGTCTTTGCCCGGAAGAGATTGTACAGGCTTATACCAAATAATGTCTCATGAAATAACATTCGATTTACAGATTGTCGGCATTCTTGGCAACCGAATGCTACGCAATTCTTTGGAATTTTTGTTGACTGATTGTAACCATTTTTGACGATTGTAAGCATCAATAACAGCACATATGACGCATTTAACTCGTAAAAGTCAGTAGGTAGACGTTCACTGCATGCAACCTAACAAAAAACGATCGTCACGATATTCAGCACTTCAAAGCATTCCAGCTGTGCATCCATATATAATGTTGATATCACTTGATAAAACTTTTATACAACAAGAAGAATGAAAGAGGGCCATGACTGGTAATATTTCTTTTGTTTGTTGTCCTGAACGAGACGTATGAAAACAACTCTAAAGCCCACCTTTTCTCGTAAGGTGTTTAAATCTACTCCAAATGCACCGGCGAAAAGAATGCGACCTCCTACCCAGATAACGAACAAGTAAACCGGAGGCAACCTTCAATCAAGGAGAAGAGCGACGACAAAAGTAAAAACATGCAGAATACCGCAGGATCTTCAAGAGACCACGAAACTCCACCGAGCGGGAACGCAGGTACATCACGGAAAGACGTCTTTTTTTCAAAATGCCGACATGTCAATATTGCAGCATACTAAAAGACCTAAAGTGGTTTGCGGGATATTGTGTACTGTTGCGGGTTTTTTTCTATTTATTTGGTATTGCAACACAATTTGTATAAGACAGAAGAATAATGACCGATACACCTTATATTTCCAAGCCACAAATCAGTCACAAATATTTGTGAATCATGGAAGTTCTCAATGTAGTGAAATTTATGTGTGTTGAGAAATTTAATTGTGCATTCAGAATCTGAACTCAGTGTGGGTGAAGGAAAATTCACAGTTCAATGAAATTAATGAGTATTGCAAGATTAAATAATTGAAATCTTGCAATGTTATTCGATAACTTGCAATGTTATTCGATAACTAACGTTATATTAATGTATTATTCGATAACTTACGATTAAAAACCGTAACTTTTATTAGATATATTTGTAACTATGTATGTGTAACTTGTAAATATGTATCCTCTTAAACAGGGGTGATTCGTGTTGCAGTAACCAAATGGCTCACCTTTTTTGGGTACCTTAACCGTCCGTTTGGAATGTGGGTGGAAAATGTAGTTTCGCGTCAGTGTTGCTGGGAGTTCTCCCGTCTTCCGTCAATCATTTCACCCTTTCTCAATAAATTAAATCATATCATCATCATCATCAACAACAACAACAACATCCACCCATCCATCATACTATTCGACTAAGGAAAAACATAGGTTCAGATCGTAGGCTCGATGAACACGTGGTGAGATATAATATCCGCATATGGAGTTTTTGACATGATGCCGCTGATTGATAGGCAACTCACTCTGCAGGTAGACTATGATATAACAGTATCGCGTTTTTAATTTTATTGTTATTTTGCCTACGTCAGCATGTGCTTTTATCACACACGCAAAGAACCTCATTACTGTCGCTTCCAGAAATAGTTGAAGTCGAAGTTGAGCCATAAAGACAAAAAACTAGATGCACATTGTCAGTGGCTAAATTTGATCCTTTGAGTTCGTGTCCAGCCCCAGACAGCAATGTAGGGTGAGTCGCCTAGCAATAAGGGGCGCGCTGTCAGTTAGGCCACTTGTGTAACTTCACTAAATGGCATTTTCCACTACATATCCAGTGACAAAAAATTATAATCTTCTATCCCTCCCTACATATTCTAGTTGGTTTTAACATTCACTCCAATTCACTCTCTAAAGAAATAAATTTTCGATATCAATATACCAATGTAATGAGCGATAATTTCTAAATTCCTAAACAGCTGCCCTACAATAAATGTCACAAACTTCTAGAGCATGTAGAGTAGGGTGTCCCTTATCTTGCAAAATCAATTTTTTTTTGCTAATACTTTTGGGCTCACCCCCTAAACTTTTTCCATTGGGTCAAATTTACTCAGAAATAAAATTTCATCTAAATAGGCCTATATTAACCCGCGTTGACTTGAGCGCGAAATTTGAATGTTATAGATAATTGGTTTTGTTGTGTTTTAATTTGTACGTCAACTTCATCATCAAAGTGATACGACAGACAATTCTTCTAATAAATACTGCATCCAGTGTCTAAATTTTATTAGAGCTGCTTTTGAAATTGTGGAATCTATCCTTTAACGTGATTTTAGAACTTTTAAAAAGTAGTTATCTTAATATCGCACCGAAATAACAATTCTCTGTCGAAATTTTCTTCACGAAAAACACATGCTCCTTTAAAACGTCAAATGATGCATTTATGTCACAGCAAAGAATTTGTTCATTGTCTTCAATACCCCAGTACGGATACACATTCCAAACAGCGTTAGTGTGTTCTTTTCTAGAAGAATTCCGCAATTTTGGAAACCCGATATGCTGCTGACTTTTCCCTAAATGTAACAACAATTTCTTCCTTCTTTTGGGTCCCTGATATTTCATGCAGGCAAAAGTTTACCATCCCAATGAACAGTAAGAATTTTAGATAAATTACTCTTAAAAGTCGATTTAATTGTTTCTTAACGTTCTCTTCTTGTGTCTGATCCGAAGAATAGAAGATTTATTAATAGAGAGTTCTTTGTGTTTTGTGGTCAAGTGCCTCTGCTGAGGGATGTATACAGAATATCTTATCAGCTGACATCTATCTAAACATTAGTTTATGGGGTAACGAAATTTTTGGTACCACATCTTGCAACTTTCTGTATTGATGTTCTCTCGAAAATTCATCAACGTTGATTTCATCTGAACTTAGAAGTTCGTTACCTGAATCTTCAGACGATGAAGTAGGTACAGCAGAAGATGTAGA
The DNA here is from genome assembly GCA_011170035.1 of Teleogryllus occipitalis. Taxonomy (NCBI): domain Eukaryota; kingdom Metazoa; phylum Arthropoda; class Insecta; order Orthoptera; family Gryllidae; genus Teleogryllus; species Teleogryllus occipitalis. The sequence continues at coordinate 260,238 of BLKR01001422.1, forward strand.
CGCTTCACATTGTTGTTTCTATTTCCTTTTCTCTTCTTCTAATGCTCTTTGTCACACCTTTTTTTCTTTATCCGCGAAATTTTGGTCTACTTGTGTAAAATAGCTTTTATGTCCTGGCTCTCTCGGCCGAAATAAAAACACCCTGTCTTCTTCCAATGTAATTATTTGTAAAATATTCGGATGTGTAACATCAAATAGATTGCTCAAACTATTTCTGAACTCCTCTTCACGATGCTTAAAAATAACTTCACACTTGTTTGCGTTTTTTTTTTTTTGTAATTTTCTCCACTCCAAATATAAGTTAATAAGTTTTTGCGAACAATGCTGATTAGCTCTTGTCGGAATTCTTACTTTCTCCCGAAATATCATGCACTCACTAACCACAAGTGCACTTGCATTAACTGTTAATTTTACTTCCCGTATGCTATACAATAAAACTTCAAGCGGTTGTTTATCTGATTGTAAATTGTCTCCACTTATTTGTTGTTTTATGTTAATGATTAATTTTATCTCCTAATTGAAAACACTCATTACTCGGCACTGCCTATGACACTAACATATGACATTATGTTGGACTAGCGACCTGCAAACAGGTGTGACACCATCGATTAAAATTCTTGTACTGTTAGCCTCGGGGCTAACTCAGCGGTGGGTGGTAGGTTCGGATTTGTCCATCATGCGACTTCGCGCTCAAGTCGGCACGAGTTAGAATGCTCCGACCTCAACAAAATTTTGTATTGGCATGTTTTAAGGTCATTCAAACAAAATTGAAGGATGAGCGTTCAAAAACTTCGATGTGGGAAAATAAGGGACTCTAATGTAGAGGGGTTCGAATTATGTTTGCCAGTGAACATATAATGTAAAATTTGCATGTAACGGTGTTATAATCGTACATACATATGGCATGTAGCCCTGATTGTTAGGTAACCTCTTATGCACAGATGTTCAATAGGTTGCGTTCTGACTCCGCGAGATTCCCTGTAGCTATTGAACATCTGTGTGTATGGAGTTGCCTAACAACCAGGAGCAAATGTCGATGCATACATTTAACTCCGCTATATCCAATTTCTTACAATAAGTTCATTGGCAAAAGTGAAAATTTTCGACCCCTCTACATGCCCTAGAAGTTTGTGACATTTATTCTGAATCCGCTGCGTTCAGACAATTAGTGGCCATATGGTTGTCGTGGGCAGGCCCAATGACGATGGAGGAGGCGGCGGTCCAGGGCTACCGCGTGCGCGCGCGCTCCGACTCGTCGTTGCCCAGTCCCTCGAGCAGCGCCTGCGCGTCGGCCAGCGCGCTCCAACGACGCGTCAGCATCACGTGCAGCGCCGCCTCCGCCTCCTCCAGCGAGCGCCAGGTGACGCCGCCATTTGCCTCTCAGGACAGGACGCGTTGAGCATCAGAAAGACAGAAACTTGGCACGAGGGCAAAAGCAAAAGGTTTCCGCATACGCTAGTATGATAATTTTTCAATTAACGTAATTGGCTTTAATTCGTGTTATATAGTCAGGAAACAAATGTGAAAATAATGAACAGATTATTCAACAAATTATAAGGAAAATATACTCTCAAAACTAAACTTAACCACACTAATACTTAATGTCAACGTTAGATTATATATTAACAATATGTGCAACATTAAATCTTCATAAAAATAAAATCTTAAAACTAATATAATGAACCAATATTTTACACACTTTTATGGCAAAATTTACAATACTTTTAGAAAGAATATTAGTTGCGTCCTGAAAACATAGGAAGAACATTAAAAAATGAGGTAGAAACCCAATTGTTTTCTAAATGTTTTTAAACAATAATTATCTTTCCTATAGATACGTGTGTGAAGAACGCTTAATATTTACATACCATCGTGATGCCTAATCATCATATTAGTGGAGATGAGCTACTTAATATTCGGTTTTTGATCGAATTACGCGAAAAAGCTACTTTACAAAAATTTTGCTCAAGTCTATATCTTTCTCAACGCTTCGTGTATTCGAATATACGTAAAAATAATTCTTGTCTATGGTGTCTGGGACCAGATGCCACAAGCTTGTAAGACAGGTCGAAGACGGTCACTTTTGTCAACAGTGCATGTAGTGCGACATTTCATAAAATAACGACGTTACACTGGGACATTTGCCCCTGATTGGTAGATCACAAGTGTCTGGCTGGTGTGGCGCAAAGATATTTTTGGTATCTGTCAATTTATCGTATTATTGTTATTATTTAAATGTATTTAAACCTGCCGATTTTCATTTGGAAAGTCTATCCAACCGAATTACGTGACTTTTTTCTGTATACGAAAGGTAGTGGACTCTAGGATTGCGACGACGACAAGAACACATCGATGTTAATAAAACATTACCCCAAAATCGTTGATGTTTTTTTAAAACTAGTTTAATTGCCAGTGACATCTATTGTTCGCACAGTGAGAATTTAAATTCACAGTGACTTTAAATAAATAAATAATAAAAATAATAATAAACGAAACTGAACCTGAACTTGAACATTCAGGGCTATCTCAAGGGGGTTATAACTTCATTTCGCTGAAGAATGGTGCGGAAACCAGAGGGGAGATTCTTCTATGTCTATGGTGCATCCTTTGAACACCTCTTGTCTTTCAGGGTAATCGTGCAATATACCCGGAAAGTCTGAGACAATAGCAGGGCATCTGGGTCATCTCTCGGGGGAGAGATAGTCTGCTCGAAGACAGAAGTTTAAACAGCGTTCCCTTCGAACACATGAACTGACAGTGTGGTGTTTCACATTCTAACTTCTACGAAATGTGATTGTGGGACTTTTCTATCTATAAACAAAACATAAAATACATAAAAACATCGAGCACTAAACATTGATGGTAAAACTTGTGTATGGTCAAAGAAATCGATTTTTAAAACATCGATGTTTCTATAAAAACATCGCCATCGATGTTGCATCCCTAGTTGATCCAAGATGCCCTTATCAACCGATTTTATAGGTTTAGTACCAAAGAAAAATATAATCTCAAAGTGATTAGATTGATCACTTATCTATCGTTATTTGATCATTTTATTTTGTTGAGCGAGTTACAAAGCAGACGTCGTTTCGTCGCGTGTGGCTAAGAGAAAAGAAGATAGCGAGTTTTTATGTGTGAAAAACAAAGAGTGCCATTTCTGTACCTTTATTCGTCCAATAATTATTATTAAGAAGTTATAAATTGTACAAAACGACTCAGAATAAATGCTACTAACGTCAAGACCATTCAGAGGAATCGAATATGATTATTTTTTACGTGTTTCCTGGCAAAACGTGTGGGAAGTGTGTGGCAAATACTGTGCGAAATTTCACATATAGGAGTTTCTCAGATACCTCCCTCTATTTGTTATGCTACCCTGTATGCGCGCACAGCTGTTACGCAGATTCGTGATATTTCTTTGAACGTGTCACAACGTGACCCGTCGGAGAACATGCCTCACAACCAGACGCAAATGAAACGATGTAACTCCGTTTTTGATTGATTGATTAGTGATTCCGGGCGGGCAACTGCTAAAGTCATTAGTCCCGTAAGTGTAGTACGTGTTTTATCGCTGCATGTGGCTGTGATATTCTCCCGCTAGATGACGAGACTTGGCACCAAACTACTAGACTACTTGCGGGATTTTCCCCAACCAAATACCCCACCACACGGTGGCACCGCCCAAGCCGGGACAACCTCCCGACATGTGTGGTAGTGTAGTGCATGTAAATGTGTGTGTGTTTGTATAAGTAAGTGGTGCGGATAGGACAAGAAAGAGGAAGGAAAGATCGCGCGTGGTCCTTCATCCGTTTGATAGGGTACTGCTCTGGCATTCGGCTAATGTTGATCGGACAAAGCACGAAAACTACCAATCAGAACAGCTGGCCGCTAGAATTCTCCTCCAGACAGCGACCTAGCTTTGTAGCTCGTGTCGAAAATCCTGACACCGACGGGACTTGAACCCTATGACCTCTCGATCAGAGGTACTGCAGTAACATCGATGCCCTGAGCCACCTAAGCCAAGTTAGTGGTACGAAATTTCCTATTATATGCTCATTTACAAAAGTTTTATAATTTTCCCCCTTCTCCACGCCTTAGAAGTTTGAAACATTTATTCTGAGTAAAAATAAATTATTAAATATTCTCGGTAGCTGCGAGGCGAGCGGGCGGCGCGCCGCCTCATGCACTACCAGTGCGCCTTCGTGCAGCTGGTGCACGACCAGATCCAGCGCTTCGACAGCGCGTGGGAGCAGTGGCGACGCGGCAGCGGCGGCGGCGGCGGCGGCGGGACCGGGGGCGTGGGCGAGGAAGGGGCTGCGGCCACCCCGGCCAGCAGGTGCGTGAAGCGGCTCCCAGACGCTGGAAAACTATACTATAGAGGAGAAATGCTGCGATCCTGGCTGTTTTCGTTGCCCCCACTCCCTCCACCTAATCCACTCGCTTTCGACTGTTTGGCTGCTTGTTCTCTACGTGTGCTATTTCTGTGCTCCACGTAATTTTTCGGTTATTTTGTACCTTATACTTGTTAAATTTATATTGTTCTTGTATTTTTTATATTGTTCACTATTTCTGGATTTTAACATGCCTCGGTGTGTTCGTTGGTAAACGAAAGTCAGGCCAAGAATCACGGACAGTGTACGTATATTTACATGCGACATATTAAGAATGCAATCATTTAGCATTTGCTGAAGTAGATTGATAATAACGGGAGAAATATTTCAATTACAATGAGATCTACGTTGCAACAAGAGCAGATTTATTATATAACTATTCACATAGAAAATGGAAATATATCCGTGCAAAAATAATTTGTAATTTATTTTTTTCTAAAACTATCATATCCATGAATTTTAACAAATATGTTATTGATAGGATTGATTAGGGTTTAGTGGGGTGCTTCAACTACTGTCATTGACGCCCGAGTGAAAGTATTGTTTTTAATTTAAATAGATTTAATGAAATGATGTTGCAAATGCAACTTACCCGCTAATTAAAAGCAGGTACCTAACATAAAAGAAGGGCTTGAATTCCGCATAAAATGGGCAAGTAGACAACAAAAGAACAAGAAGATAAAATGAACACGCAATACTTAAAATAAACCTAGAACCGTCTGTATAACGACCAGAAAACATATATAAAACATTATTGTCCTCATCTCTGAAATAAAATTATATGTTACGCTTTCTCTCAAAAAAACAAAAAAGCTTTGAGAGCGCGGAATTGTCATTGCCGAGCAACTCTCGTAGAGTTACCCAGGCCGTGTCTACGTTGGTTGCCAGCAAATTTCGGACAATGCAAGAAGACGTGTTACACAGAAAGAACCATCTTGCAAGAGTTGCAGGTGGGAGGAGATTCATCTCAAAGGAGGAAACCATGAAAAAAGTGGCAGTGTCCGATACGAAGACGGGTTAGAATTACTTCCTCACACCTACAAGTTGTGGATGAGAAACGCCAGGGATTAACACAATACTCTATCACACTTAGTTTGAAAGTGGTATTGTGCTACTTTGTTTGCCATGCTCTGAACGTGGATCGTTTCAAAAAAGACGGATAGATAGCACACAAGGAATGTCAATATTGGTCTTCCGTTCCGCCGATTTCGCCGCCTGGTCGGCCAGCTCATTCCCTGTGATTTTCACATGATCTGGGACCCAACTGAGTATCAGATCATAGTCGCAAAACACAAGACAATGAATTTGAACTGATTTCGTCAAGAATTCTAAGGAAGAACGGGAGGCAGCTTGAAGATAGCAGAGAGAATCATAACAGAGAACTACTCGCCGCAACAATGCTGACTCCATATAATTCAAGTCTTTGAGAATTGCGTGCATCTCAGCAATGAATACACTGCACGGAGAGTGAAGCCGATACGATTTCGTGATCATGATACAATAAAATTAGATGCAACAGCATTATTGTACGATTAACCATCTACGTATAAGAATATATGATCCCGAATAGGCTGCCCTCATTTTCTGAAAATGCATCTGGTAAACAAGAGGACTAGTACATTGTTTGGGATAAATTGGAGAGTATGAGGTCAAAATTGTGGTGGATTACTTTACGCAGAGAAATGGAGTTACTTGGGAGTGTCACAGGGGTGGAAAGACCGACATTAAGGTCCCGCAAACAATTTCGAAATCGAATACCCAAAGGCTGAAGTAGAGATGTTCGAAGAAAATATGAGGTATGGTATTAAAGATGGATAATTATTCCGCAACAAGGATCGTTAAAGAGTCCTGATCCTTTAGTACCATAAGACCCTAGAAGGATATCTCGTCACCTTTTAAAAGGATGGCTCCCCAGCCTAACCAAGAGGAACTTGAAACGGCTAGTGTGATACGCGCCTCTTGAGCGGCGGATACTAGCGTGGTGTATGCTGTTGGCGGGTCGAAGAGTGAAGGGACCTGCAGATCCATAAACTTCATTACCGTAATCCAAAACTGAACGAATGAGAGCTCTTTATAGCCGCCATAGGCTAATGCAGGCAGTTTCCTATGATGTACTATTCAGCATTCGGGGATGATTAAGGGGAGAGACACATCTCGTTTGTATCCCACGGATATGAGCCCGCCATAAGAGAGTCTTGTCAAACGTGAGCCCCATGAACCTGGCAGATTCAGCAAATGGAAGCTGACTTCCTTCCAAGTAAAGGACAGGAATGCTATGTAAGTGGTCTGTCCTCCAGAAATGCACATTAGTAAATTTAATATTGGAGACGAACCCTGTTGACGTGTTCCAGTCGTGGAGCTTGTTGAACCCAGTTGAAGTTGCCTCTGGATCACACTGATGTTGGTGGACGAAGAAAAGATGATAAAATCATTCACAAACAGTGATGTCTTTACAAGTTCTCGCACGGTTAACTTTTTACCTTTATGGCGATGGCAAATAGAGTGACTGAGAACCGACCCTTGAGGGATACCATTTTCTAGGGGTGACTGCGAGAAAGCCTTTCACCATCGCGAACACGGAAGGATTTGAGAGGGCGTTCTGGAAGAATAGAGATATCTTACCCCTAAATCTCAAGGAGTGCAGGATTAGCAGAATCACGCACTTCCAAGTGGTGTCGTAAGCCTTTCTATGTAGAATAATATGGCCTCAAGATGTTGCCTCAAGACGAACGATGTAAAGATTGCTGATGCCAAGGCGATGAGGTGGTCCAAGGTTGACCGGTTTCTTATAAACCCACTTTGGGTTGGCGACAAGAAATTGTTACACTCCAAAGTGGAGTCCAAGCGATTCACCATGATTGAAAGCATGATTCACTTTACATACTCAGCTTGTGAGAGGAATGGCTCGATAGCTTAATGATAATGATCGATCTTTCCCTTCTTTTGGAACTGGGATGATGGCTTATTGCAGGATATCAGGAAATGTGTGCTCTTCCCAGATGCGAGTGTAGAGTTGCAGAAGAATTTGCATGGCCATTTCCGGAAGATGTAGCGGAAGTTATGGATTTCATCCTAACCTGGGGCAGTTCTTTTTGCAAGCACCAAAGCACAGCTCATTTCACACATGGAGAATGAGGTATTGTAATCATGTGCTCTGCTCGAAAAACCCAAAGCGCGGTAATCCATTTTCTTTAAGCAACAGAAAGACTGAATCATATTTCGCCGATCGCGAGGTTTTCATAATGAGCGACTAGTTAATCTACAATGGCTTGAAATGTAATCATTTCATCGTTCTTAAGGAGACCTGGCACCGAATTTGGGGAGGAATATCGCTTGATTTGACGTACCTTCCTCCATACCAAATACTATGGCGGTGCACGGCATTTGAGGGACACGTACGCTCTGTCCAATTAAATTTTGCTTTCTAGAAAGGTGTTCCTCGCCTTCGCTTTGCACCTCATGTAATCAATTAAGGTATCCACGGTTGGATAAAGTTTCAGGAGCGCCAACCGCCATTGAGCAGTCCCATCTCCACCATGGGATATAAGGGTGACGCAGTGTAACGGTCTATTTGGGGATTGCAACATACGCAGCTTGTAGTACAGCACTGTTAAAATGTGTTGCCCTTTCGTCCGCAAAGTCGCCCTCTGATAGAGTAAATTCGCTTGATATTTCGGCCAGTCCGCACGTTATACACACCATTGACGGGGTCAAGCAACCTATGACCAAGTCCATCAATGTGGATGATAGTGGGGTAATGGCCGCTTCCATACAGGTCATCTATAAAAAAATACATTGCAGAACGGTTGCAAGTGATGGCTGAAGAGACCCAGATCAATACCCGCGCTTGAGTTTGCTCCGACGGCGATATAAATTGATTCACCTAAGTTCAGAATTACCAAGTTCAAGGTATCTATTGCAGATTCTAAAATGTCGCCTCTCGGACAAGTGCGGGATGAACCTCAAAGAGGCATTTACATCCCCGACTACCATGAACGGTGAAGGCAGTTGGTTTATCAAGCCCAAAAGCTCATGGGCGGATAGACTCTGTCCTGGTGGATTGTAGATATTACAGACAGTGAGCGTGAGGGATGGAAGGTACACCTGTACACACACTGTTTGGAGCTCGGTTTGCACTGGATCGTCTGTAGAGAGCAGTGAGTTCTGAATTGAAGTAGCAACTCCGTCATGTGCGCGGAGGCCGTCATCAACATGAACCCTATACGGGGTAAAACCGCGAAAGGATAAGGAGCGTGGTGGAATAAGATGCTTCTCCTGTAAATAGAATATCAATGGCGAATAACGGGACAACAGTTTCAGATCGTCCCGTCGCAAGGAGGAACCATTCATATTCCACGATAGGAGAACCATGATGGTTTTTATTATTTCTTTTTTCTTTCGGCGTCGTGTTTTTAGTGGTCGAGTTTCCTCCCCAACAGGAATTCCTTGAAGGCAGAATCCTTCTGGAAAATGCCAGGGGGCTAGATGCTTGCTCAGAACGAGTATCCGGAGTAAATTGTCGGGGCTTTGACGATGAGCACTTAATAGTCGGATATGAGGTGGATAACTGCCTGACATTGACTTCCATCGAGAGATGTTGATATGTTGATAGACTCCCACGGCTGAACGTTTTTGACAGGTTTATTATATTTGCTTGGGTTAATTACTATCCCACCTTGCAGGGGTGCGGTATTCACAGGGAGATCCACTGGGAACACCTAACATGAAAAGTTTACGACTTGGGGGAATCTCGCTCAGTTTAGCAGCTTGCTGCTATCTTCGGGGTTTTTGCTTTCAGGGCGCTAGGAAAGGACCGAGAAAGATCAACGAGGTTCCTTGCCTGGTAGCTACGTTTGGCCTAGGGATGGACAGCTGACTCTGATCGTCTGAATCTCTCTCTTCTTCAGGAAGGTAGAGCACTGGTTGAAATTGGCTGGATGGTCGCAATTAACGCATTGGGTTGATGTAGCTCAGAGTTCAGCTTCGTGCGTATATTTTTCGCCCTTTCTGCACACCGGGCTTTCTATCATGCATATTTGCTAATATTGGGGAACTTCTGCCACCCCTAGGGAGACACACTGGGGTGTCCCACCTTTTTTCTACATCTTTATTGGTAAAATATTAAACAATAAGGAACTGTTTTCCCAGTGTAAATTAGGTTGGCGCCATTGTCTATGCACAGAAGACTGCCTCAGTGCTGTTCCTGCTCTCCTTGACTGTTGCCGTAAGTTTGTTGTTTCGGGTGTGTCACACCCCAATGTGTCTTGTATGCTGTACGTGCGGAGTGGTCCAATGTGAAATAAACTTTTTTTATATTTCACTATATTTTATATTGTTTGCGTGTGACAACATTTTCAAACATTGATTTAACAAGTGACGAAATCAGGGAATATCTCATGGAAATTGACAGTGATGATGACAATGATAGTAGCCTACTTGGTGGTGATGATTCGGACGAAGTCCCTGGTTATGTTTGTGAAGAAAGTGATATATGAGACGAGGAAGATGCCGATTTAAATATGAAACCAGAACCACAAGATCTGACGGAATCACAGGCTAATGCGCTGGAGGAAAGCTCGTCTACAGGACCTTTAAGAGCTTCTGTCTCTCTTGTTAAAGTAATTCAGCTCCCCGTTTACGGAAAAAAGGATACCTATGGAGTATCCAGGAACCTGAGCGTAGAGGTTGTCCACATTCAAAAAACTTAGTTATCCACTTACCTGATGCAAAAGGTCCTGCTAAAAACGTGAGTAAGCTTTTTTCGGCATGGAATCTACTCACAGATAATGTAATTTTGGATGAAATTGTTTTGCGAACAAATCAAGAAATACAGAGAAATACTGAAAGACTTCAAATAAACCAAAGTTATCAAAATAATGCATCTAAGGACGAAATTCTAGGATTTTTTAATTAATTATATATCTGGAGCACAGAGAATCTCTGGGAGCAATTTGGAAGAACTTTGGTCAGTTGCTTATGGGTCCTTCATTTTCAGGACAACTATGCCCTTTAACAGATTTAAATTTCTAGGCATTTGTCTGAGATTTGATGATAAGGAAACTAGGCAGCAAAGGAAAGAAACAGATAAATTTGCTCCAATCAGGGGTGTTTGGGAAAAGTTTGTAGAAAATTGTAAATCTTTTACACTCCTTTTGAGAATGTTGCTATTGATGAACAATTACTGGGATTCAGAGGACGATGTCCATTTAGGGTCAATATGCGGAACAAACCCAATAAATATGGGTTTAAAGTAAAAATGATGAATTGCTCAAAAACATATTACATGTTATACGCAATACCATATGTTGGGAAACTTAAACCACCAAACAATGAGCCAATACCATCTTTTTTATGTGAGAACTTTAAGTGAACCAATACTCGGCACCATCAGAAATATAACAGTCGGCAATTGGTTCAGTTTTTTGAAATTATTCCGTCAGATGCTGCAAGATTACAATCTTACAATGGTGGGAACTCTGAGAGCAAACAAGCCTGAAATTCCACACTCGTTTCTTGAGAAAAAGCCTGAAGGTACTTCATATTTTGCACTTGATAATGACAATATGCTCGTGTCTTATTCTCTGAAACCAAACAATGTTTTGATATCATCCTCAATGCACTTGAACAAAGAGATTGAACAATGAACGAAGCTTCCAAGAAACCTTCTATTGTATTATTTTATGATACTACTAAAGAGGGAACATACTATTTTTATCAGTTGTCATTCTTACACGGTTTGTGGAAGATCTAACCGCTGACCATTACGAATGTGGTATGGACTTTTGGATCAATGTGGTATAAATTCCCAGATTCTCTACAACACAAAGATGGAACATCAAAAGATGAGAAGAAGGAACTTTAGGGGAAGGGGGATACCATTTTGAAGAGGGTGACTACGAGAAAGCCTCTCACCAACACGAACACGGATCTTTTCGAAAGGAAGTTTTGGATAAATAGAGGAATCTTACCCCTAAATCCCCCAGAGTGTAGAGTTTGCAGAATGCTGTGCCACCGAGTGGTGTCGTAAGCCTTTTCTATATCAAATAATGTTACAAGATGTCTGAAGACGAACGATGTAGAGACACCTGTTGCTAACATAACGAAGTGATCCAAGGTTGACCGGCTTCTTCTAAATCCGCTTTGGATTGGCATCAACAGATTCTTATACTCCAAGATCCAGGCCAAACGCTGATACACCATTCGTTCCAGCGCTTTGCATACACAGCTTGTGAGAGAAACAGGTCGATAGCTTGATGACAATGATCTATCTATCCCTTCTTTGGGAACTGGGACGATGATGGCTTCTCGTCATAAAGTAGGCATGGTGTGCTCTTCCTAGATAGGGTTATAGAGCCGGAGGAGCCGTTGCATGGCCGTTTCGGAAAGATGTTGGAGCATTAAGGTATAGGTTTCGTCTGGACTTGGTGCGGTTCTTTTCGCAAGCATCAGAGCAGAACACATTTCATACATGGAAAAGGGGTATTATAATCCTCATGTATTCTGCTCGAAAACTCCAAAGCGCGGTTTTCCATTCTTTCTTTAAACAAAAGAAAGTGTGGGACATAGTTTGCAGAATTTAACATATTTTCATAGTGAATGGCAAGTTCCTCTACAATGTCTCGTGCTGTAATCATCTGACCATTTTTAAGAAGGCCTGGCACTGAGTTTGGAGAGGGATATCCTTTATTTGACGTACCTTCCTCTATACCAGGCATGATGGTGTATGGCAATTCAGAGAGGAGTTTTGTTTTAGTTTAGGAGTTTTGTTTTAGACGCGCCAACGCTTTCTAACGAGCACCGACAGCCCTTGAGCAATCCAAGTTTCATCACGGGACGAAGGGATGTCGCGATTTACCGGTCGACTTGGTAATTGCAATGTCTGCAGCTGTGTCTGTAGCACAGAACTCTTAAAATGTGCTGCTATTTCCTCCACACCGACAAACTCGCCTTTCGATAGACTGACATTCGCTTGGAATGTCAGCCAGTCAGCAACGTCTGACACACCATTGACGAGGGCGTGCCATCCCACGATCAGGTCCATCAATGTAGTCATCTAGAATGGACCATTGCAGAACGGTTGCAAGAGAAGGGCTGCAGAGAGCTAGATTGATACACGTGCTCGAGTTTGGGGTGACGGCAAAATGAGCTGGTCCACTGGAATTCAGAATAACAAAGTTCGCGGTGTCTATTACCAATTCTAATTCGTTGCCTCTCGGACAGGTGCGGGAAGAGCCCCAGAGAGGACTGTGGGCATTTACATCCTCGATTATCAAGAACGGAGAGGGCAGTTGGTTTATCAAGCCCAAAAGTTCATCAGCTAATACACTCAGTCCTGGAGTGATGTAAATATTATATACAGTGATTGCGAGGGATGGGAGGTGCACCTGCATACATACTGCTTAAAAGTCGGTCTGAAGAAGTACCTCTGTAGACAGCAGCGAATCCAGTAAAGTAACTCCGCTATGAGCATGGAGAACACCATCCATATCGAACCTATAAGGGGGAAAACCGCGTGGAGACAAGGAACAAGGTGGGGTGGGATGTGTTTCTTGTAGAAAGATTATCAGGGGAATCAGAATTATCAGAATGTCATGGGACTACAACAGCGTTAGATCGTCCCTTCGGGAGGAGAAACCATTAGTATTCCATGACATGAGGGCCATGGTGGAATCAAGTGTTGTGTTTTTTCCTCCGACGTTGAGAACTGAATGCGCAAGTTTCCTCCCCAACGGGAGTTTCCTTCGAATGCTAGATGCTCGCACGGTGCGAGTTTCTGATGGAGTAATTAGTCGGGGCTTTGATAACGAACTTTTAGTTACCGAGTCTGAGGCAGATGTCCAACTGACTTCAACTTCCATTGAAAGGTTTAGATAACGATTTGGTCGACTGTCAAGGCTGAGCTCTTTTGTCAACTTTCTTGAATTTGGTTGAGATGATCACTCTTCCACCTCGAAGGGTTGAGGTATCCACTTGGAGGTCCACTGGAGACACCTGACATGAGAAGTTCACTACTTGGGGGCAGGCTCGTTCGGTTTGGCAACTCGCTGCTCCCTTCAGAGTCTTAGCTTTCAGCGCGCCGGAAAAGGATCGAGGAAGATCAACAGGGTTCCTCGCTTGGAACCGACGTTTGGCCTCAGGAAAGCTCACTTTCTCAGCGCCTCTGATCATCTGGATCTCTTTCCCTCAAAAAGGCAGGCATTATTTGGAGTTGGCCGGGTGGTCACCTTCGCAATTAACACAATGCAATGGTATAGCGTAGGGTGCAGCTTCGTGCATCGATTTTACGTACTTTCCGCACATAGGGTTATCTGCCATGCACCGATGTTGGGTATGACCGAACTTCTGGCACTTAAGACACTGCAAAGGGGAGTTCGTATTGCCGTACGTGAAGGTTATAAAAATCGCACGAGATCGTTCGAGGGAGAGATGGAAGATTGAAAGTTAGAATAAGAGTGGAAGTAGGGATTTCTCGCCCATGTTTCCTCCTCTTGATCCTGTAGACGTTGGTCACACCCTAGCTCTTAAAAAATGAGACTAGTTCTTCTTCACTCTCTGTAACAAAATCCTCATGGTTGATCACTCCCTTACAAAGGTTAAGTGTGCAATCTGCTTTGTTTTCATAATTTTGTGGATCTGATCATCTGATCGTGCTTCAAAAAGAATGGTACCATCCCTTTGTCACAACACAGCTTGCAGTTTCCCATAAGTTTCTTCTATAGCGCGCGCCAAACGGGCAGCACTGACCATTTTAAATGATTTTCCTTCCTTGGCGCATGCCTTGAGGAGGAATCGAGACTTCTTCGGTCTATCTTCTTCTTTCGAAAAGAAATTATTTAAATCAATAGTTCGTTCCGGACATCTCTTTCTTGCAAAAGCGGGCGGGGGAGAAGGTTTAACATCTATGGATATCAGATTCATCCCCATAGTTCCCACCCACCACGGGGCCCAACAAGGGGAACCCTCCATCGGAGTGCCAGGGTTGCCACGGAGATGTGTGTGGATGATAGCGCTGCACCACCGTGGATTCCCTGCTCACCCTGGAGTTCAGTACAAGACCGAGTCCAAGCCGATTGATCGAGAGTGGGTTAGATCCCGACTGCCCCTCTAGAAGAGTCTGAGGCCAAAGCTATTGTATCTAAATCTGTATCGAAGAAAACAAATGTATCGAAGAAATGTTTCCCAATACGCGTAAACAACTTATCCCTAAGTGCAAAGTAGAACGTAGCAAAAGGCGAGTAGTGGGGAAACAAACACTCCTCAACCTTCAGCACCCACATTCGCTCCAACCCGAGTCGCTATGCACGGCAAACACATGGGTGGGCGTTCAGCGTACAGAGGGGGCCAGTGAAACAGAAGAGGATGAAGAAAAGAAACAGGATGTTATAAAAGAAAGAGCATGAACAATGGGGAGGCTTCCGAGTTGTTTTCGCAGCTTGGTCGGCTAGCTCATAGCCTACGATTCCTACATGATCCGGAACCGAACATACTACTAGGTCATAGTAGCGAGATAATAGACGGTGAAACAACTGTTGTATTGTTGTAGTCAATTGATCTGAGGCATAGAGTAAAAAATGACTGGATTGCGCTTCGAGAATCACTGCGGATAACTACTCATCGAGACGCACCTGATTCTACGTATTTCAGGGCTTGCAGTACTTCTCAGCAGAGAATACGCTACAGTACGGGTGAATTTTAAATGACCGTGAGGCTGTTCTACAGTAGAACGCACATGCCCTAGAGTCATTTGTGGCAGAGCCGACAGTGTACAAGAAAGCATGGTCCGGAAACATGCTTTCAACTCACTGAAGCTTTTTGGATATGCTATGGGCGAAGTTGATGTTTTAGAGAGTTTGGACAAGCTAAAATCTATTAGAGGTTGGAGAAGTTTCCAAGGAGGTTCCAGATTTTTGGGAGGTTTCACAAGAGCAGGAAGTTTCAGGTTAGGCTCCTGCAACAAAGTCTGAAAGCGGATACCAGGCGGTTTAGGTAAAGATGGTCTCAATAAGTATGATGTTTGGTGGTCTGGGTACAAGAATGCTCGCCTAATGGAACATCTAGCGCTGATACTTTTGCACCAAACGAACAGATTAAAATCTCCCGTCTTCGGCTAAGAGACGGTTCTCCATCTTCAGCCAAGGTACACTCGATACGGCTCGTGCTTCAACCAAGATACACTCGATACACCTGTGCTGACGCGGATTCCGGCATGATGAATAGCATTTAGAGGTCATAAAGTTGAAGGAGACGATGAGCCGTAGACAATGCTGTTATAGTCCAAAACAGATCGAATAAACTATACGTCCTATACAACCGTACGAAACATATACGATCGGCGCCCGCATGAGGTACCTCTAAGGGTGCAAAGTATGTTTAATGGTGATACACAACGTCTCTGAATGTTGCGGACATGTTTTCGCCTTGTCAGGCTTTTACCGAACGTAAAACTGAGAAGGGAAGCTTGTTCAAAAAACGGGAGTTGATGGTCTCCAAGGAACAGATCTGAGTGATTGTGGAGGTGATATATTCTGCAGAAGTTGGTGTACTTGGAATTTGGAGGTGGACAACTTAAATCCAGATTTTCGCTCCATTCATTCAGTCTGTTCAGAATGACTTGTAGTTGCCTTTATATGACGTTTATGTTCTTGGATGAGCATAAAATGACAAAATCATCAGAAAGCAATGCTTTTACAGGCTCTCGTACGACTGACGCTAAGTCGTTGATTGCAATGACAGAGTGGTGCCCAGAATTGATCCATGGGGAACTCCATTTTCCAAAGGGTGACTGGAAGATAATTTTACGCCAACGCGGACTCGAAAAGATCTTGAAGAGAGGAAGTTCGCAAGGAACAAAAGGGCCAACTTCTAAGTCCCCAAGAGTGCAAAGTGCGAAGTAAGCCGTGCCTCGAGGTCATGTCATAGTTTTTTCTCAATGTCAAAGAAGACGGCTACAAGGTGTTGTGGATATACGAAGTGGATATCCGCGAAGCAAGAGTGGCCAGGTGACCCAAAGTATATCCATGCTTCCTGAAGCCACACTGTATTGGTGTAAAATAGTTTCTTTGCTCCAGGAGCTAGACCAGTCGGCAGTTAATCATTCGCTTCAATATCTTATAGATGCCGCTGGTAAGCGAAATCGGTCGAACATAATGAGAAGTCGCGTCGACGAAACTGGCGCAGCGTGGCGATCTAACTTTATGCCCGGCCTCAGCCGAAGTTAGTGTTTTTCTCCTAAGCTCTCACCCTCGAAGCTTCGATATTCTCTCTCTAACTTTAATCTTCGGTTCTGATTGGTCTAAAGCGTCTAAAATAAAATATCGGATCTGACCAGGCGTCTGTGTGTGTGTGTGTGTGTGTGTGTGTGCATAAAAGCATAGAAAAACTACTTTGTCTTCAGAGCTGTCGAAATCTCTCTTAATTTAATAAAATTATTCTAATGTAATTGAGGTCTCGGCTGGTAGGATGTGTGCCGCTTTATGCGTGCGTGTGTGCGTGTGTGCGTGTGTGTGTGCGTGTGTGTGTGAGAGAGAGAGAGGGAGAGTGTGTGGTGTTTGTGTGTGTAAAATATATTTGAATCTGCATCCACATTGTTAAATCTGGAACTTGGCGATGCTCGTGAATTAGGAAAAGTGACAATTACAGTTCGAGGAGTACGGTCGCCAGCTGTATAAAACAGCACAAATTAAACTTTTGAACGAAGCCGCGCCTTAAAAGAAAGATAAGGAGAAATTACCATGCGTTTACCTAATGAATTATTGTTCGGGGCTAACACAGAGAACCCCTAAGCTATCGGAATCGAGAAGATTGTCGTCACATTCGAAACCTTTCGAAAGGACGCTCCAGATTCGGAATAAAACAGGAACATAAATTCTAAAGGATCTCGGAGAGTGGAGATATAACAATCCTAATAACTCACAAATGTTACATTTATTACAATTCCAGGAAAGAATACAAAACCAATTTTTCTTGCTGTACAGAGAAACGGAGGTAGCTGCAAGAAAAACAATGCAGAATTACGAATGCAAATACAAAATTGACAGACGGAAAAAATGCCGTCTCTATACAAAAAAGCTGTGAATAACACAGGAACACGATTTAAAGGCGCTTCCAACAATACACCTGAACTTTACACAGAACTACAATATTCGAGACAACCTCGACAATGCCCACTTTAGGACGAGGAAGGCGAATACACAAATACACAAAATTGACAAAGAAGCCGACCTCGGCTGTCTTTCAATACAAAAAGAGTGATAAACTGTACTATTACAAACGAGCCATTAAATATAAAAACCAAGTTTAGTATGAGTGCATTAATACCAAGTTATATGGAAATGGATCTTTTACCAAAACTTACGCCTTATTACCAAACTTAACAATGAAACAGGAATACTCTGGAATGAAGCAGAACGGCCTTTCACTGCCCGTTCGTGCTCCATTCAACAAGCAGCGGCCGAACACGAATGATGACCTCCACAAGGCCAAACAACGCCCGCATGTGATCAAACCGATTCGTGCCGGTGGCATGCTGTTGCCCAGCCGACTCCTTTGCCGGCTACGGGACCAGGTTTGACGTAGCTTTCCAAGTGGCCGCGGCCGAGAATGCCGCTCGGGCCGAGCTGACGCCTTCCAACAAAGCACCAAACTGCCGAATGCGGCCAAACGCCGTCTTACTCACGACAGGAGCGAAAAACTGCAATATTAACAATATCAATGAGTAATGCACAGTACAAAAATAGCTCTCCACAATAACATCGGAGGCTAACATACAACAAAATGCTGCTAGAAGCTGCAACGTACAAGACAAAAACCAAGAGAGTAAACCTGCTTCGGAACATAGGCTAGTTTACACAACCATAAAAACAACAAAGATTTCAAACACAAGATCCAATTCCATGACATAAAAAACATTGTTGCCCAAATCAGGCTATTATGCACTCATACACATATTTAAAAACTACATAATACGATTCTGAGGGAATCGGGCCTTTCTAAAAACATGAATAATGGCTCTCAACTATGAAAAAGCGTGCGTCAGGCACGCTATACAACATTACAGAGTAGAGGCAGAATGGCAAGGCAAATGGCGAAATGCGAACGGCGCTGTGAGCGGCGAGCGCACGTCTTTTATACCGTCCCCAGAAGGGGTGACAATGAGGCGAAAGAGGGGAGTAGCGGGGAAATATCGATACATTCATAGAGCAGTACAAAACCCTTTGCCTAAGAAATTTATGTTTACCCCTTAGAGGGTAGGCAAAAAGAGGAGCATCCCGGTAGGGCGGCAAGCGATGGTGGTGGCCCCTGGCAGAGATGCCTGAACTAATAGCAGATGAATATGAAATAATTTTTATTTTGCCATAAAAACCTTAATTTTGCGGCTACAAAGGCAAACAAGGTGTCTGTACAACCCTAAATTTACTCTAAATTGCAGATTTTGTTGGTAGAACCCGCTACAATCAATGGTTTTCTTATAATAAACAAAAACCTGTTTTGAAATCAATAAAAACTTTTGCACATAATACCAATTTTTCTCAGAGCTAAACCAACCTAAAAATCAGATGTTTATGACAAATTCTTAGGTTTTTAGAACCTTCTCATGGCCATGAGATCACACTTTGAATTTTACAAGTTATCATTTTTGAGAAAATTGATGACAACAAATTACCCATATACTAACATGCTTAACCTAATTACAGGATAAGAGCTTACAAACCATGAGTACAAAATCTTCTCAGAAGAACTTCTCGGATGACTGTTGGCTTCTAGTTGTTGATTTAGCACCAATATTCAATAGTTGTGACAACTTAAATTTTCAAATTTAACACACATTATTTTTAATATGAATAATTTGGAGCAGAAAAGTGAAACATAATTGCAATGAATTCAATCATTTTAAACTAAAGAAATGAAAATATAGTAAAGAAAGCTTTTTTATTCTTATAGACTTAATTTGTTACAGTATTTATTTTTTTTTGGAAATTGTACCTTTGTAGACATTTTATATAGATACACACATTATCATTGCCCTTTTATCTAAAAAATATCTTTCTGTTTATGTTCCAGTGCCAATTCCCTTCAGTACTGGAAGACAAGAGAATTTTTGTATAATGTTAATCAACATGCATCTGATCTCCAATATTATCAATACAATACTTCTATAAGTGGAACCAAATATTATCACCTCCCTTCATCAACTCATTTCACTTCTCATTCCAATGAAATGGAAAATCACTCCTCGGAAGCTTCACAATGGAGCCCTCATTGGTGTCCAACTCACAGCAACGCAAATGAATCATTACTCAACAGCAATTTATATTCTTCACAACCACCAATATTATTACATGACCAACATATACCAGAAACATGTGTCATAAACACTGAATCTCTACAACCACAAATATATGAAAATCCATATGTGTGTGAATTGTGTTCTCTCAACATGACACCATGCCCCTGTGGAATGCATAATAATTCAAGTAAGCAAATTCTGAATGAAAATATTTCATTTCCGGTCAATAATGTGCAACAAACATTTCATCCCATTTCCCACTCCACAATGGAGGAATCTATGAACTATGAGAAATGGCAAAAATCACCATCTTGTGGTGAATGGAGAGAAAATGAAATAGGAGTGCATTCTGGAATGGAAGAACAACAAGCATTTCTCAAAGCTTCACAACATCCAAATGATGTCAATGGGTTTGAAATGAATGCACCTTCACAAATAGAAAATTATCTTGAATGGAGAAATGGAACTTATTCTGGTATGGAAAACAGAGGTTTGTTCATCAATAATGAAAGAAGTGAATCAAAAAGAAATATTGTACAAAGAGAACAAAGGAAAGATAGTAATACACTTGGTTACTTCTATCCAGAGTCTCCAGCATTCTACATGTCTAACAGCAGTAGTAATAAAACTGGTGGTCCTCAATCTCATAGAAATGTGTTTCTAATGCAACCAGCCAGCACTTGTTTGAGACACTCAAGGAACCAGAACACTCAAACAGCTCATAACAAACAGCTAAATGAAGGGAATATTCAAAATCCAACTGTCAAGAGAGGTTTCAATGGAGACAAAAGGATAACACACAGAGATCAAGTTTTGACAAAAAAATTTACGTCAAGAGAGAGAAAAATAGAAAAATCCAATCACAATGATATTTCCCAAATGCAGAAATATGTTCTGAGAAATAAGAAAATGAAATTAAATGAACCACTTGTTTCTGATAAGCCAAATGAACACTCAGCATCCTACAGACAAGAAAAAGCAAAAAAAAGTATTGCAACCATAAAGGGGAATTCTGTAGGCATTCAGAGTACAGTTGAAAAGTCACCTGACCCAAACCTAATAGGCAAAACTCCCTTCATCAGTCAACCAGACCCAGTCAACATTGATTGTGATGAACATGAAACAGCTTTTCAGAATTATTCCAAATGTAGACAATGGAATATAAAGGAATTGGATGTTGTTGAAGACTCAAAAGATAAAGAAAAATGGATTTGTGTTCCGTTTACGAATATCATTAGGCAAAAAGATCAAGAAAATTTAGTAGTATCACTTGACGACCACGACACATTGGAAAGAAAAATATTTTCTGGGGAAACACACATTTGTGAAGAAACATTAGAAAATAAACATAAGGTAAGAGAAGAATGTGAACAAGATAACACAGAGAGTTTTACAAGCAACAGAACTCAAATTCCCATCAAAGAGTTTGAAGGAGTTCAGAGCATATGGCACAAAGATTCAAATTGTCAAAAGAAACAAATTACTGAAAATGAAAATACTCCCTTAAATGAACAAACAGCATCACAAATTGTCTATCACCTACAACTAACCAAGCAAAACACAGAGGATGGTCAAAGTAGTTGGGAAGGTCATCAGCCTCTTCGGATGGAAAGCTTCCTGGCACTGGAAAATAAAGAGAATTCTTCAACGAAATATTTTTCAGAAACAGATCAAGTAACAGGTATTACAAGCAATGAAGTTGAATTGCATAAAACAATAAAGAAAACTAAACCAGATCAAACTGAAAAAGTGAAAAAACTGAACAATATTAATGGAAAGAAACGAACTTTATTGCCTCAACTGAAATCTATATCACTACCTAATCAAGAAAATGATTCTTCCTCAGGAGTCATTCTATTAAAAGATACTCCAGATCTTGAAAATGACAAAAAACAAAATATTTCCAAACTGGTAGAATTCATAGATTTAAATAAAAATGAATCGAAATCCATAATTAAAGAGAAAGATGTGCTCCAAAGTGATGAAAATTTGAAAATTATGAAAGAGCACATTTCAACAGAAATATCATATGAATCTTTATCAAGTAGCACTACTTCCGAGTATGTGAGACCTGACAACACAATTACATATTTTACAAGTCCAGAAATTAGTGGTCAAACAAAATATGTGGATAACCATAAAGAATATTTACATCACAAAAACAAAAATGAAGTATCTGTTATATGGCACAGGAATGCAGACAAGAAAATTGACACCAATAGTAAACTAGAGTGTGTTAATAAAAGAGAATATGAAAATGTTAATGTAGAAAATGAAAATAAAACTGAATCTCATAAACATATAATTCATAAAAAACAAGATATACCTGCTGAATGTACCTTGCAATATATGGAAAGAAAATCTACTGAGAGCTATAATTTCAACACAGAAGAGATTAAAAAGAACACCTTACAGCAGAATCAAACAAATAAATGCCCTGGAAATGAAATCTCAGACAACTGTGACAAATCGTTTAAAAATCACACTCCTACAAAGGAAATGAAAAATTTAAAATTTCAAGATGGTGCAACTGAAACTAGCATTGTGATTCTACCTGTTGCATCTAAAATTACTGTTATTTCAAATGATGAAGCATCTCAAATAAAGAAGAATGAAATTTTTTGTCCACAAGACACGGCACGTCATTCTGAAATAATTTCATTCGAGTCTATGGTAGACACCAGTATTACAGACTCACAAGCACAGCAAAAAGATAAGTCTTTTACATCCCATTCAAGCAGGGTAGGTTATAAAGAATTTGATGTAATTTTTCATATTTCAGATACAAGGTCAATATGTGGTTCAAAAAATAAAAATTCTGGAAGAAACTTAGAATTTTCACAAACACATGACAAATCTCTCCCTTGCAGGAGGAGGACACCTTACAGCATTGTTTACAGATTTTCTCCAACTTCCTCCAAAAATTATTCCAAGAAGCAAACTCAATATAAAGAAAGCCTTGAACAATCAGAAGCTACCACATCATCTACAACTTCTGTAAGAAAATTCAAAATGTCACTTCATGATTCTGACAAAATTCCAACAGCCAAAGAAAGAGATGGAAAAAAACTGCACAGAAGTGATCAACAAAATTTAAAATTTGATAAAGAAGGAAACATAACAAACAAACTTTCAAATATAGATATTCTGGGCAAAAGGAATTCACCAAGAACAAAAGAGACACCAGAAATTACCAGGAAATCATGTTCTTCTAATGAGAAATTTCATTACACAACTCAAAATATTGAAAATGTTTCTGAAAGTGAGAGTCCACAAGCTCAAATTTTAGAGCAGCATGTTCAGAATCCTAAACATTCTTCTCAATCTTCAATGAAAGAAATTTTACATTCGGTGAAATCTGGAAAAAATGAAATAATGGTAGGTAAAATAAAACATCAAAACACACAACATCCCAACAATGTGCAACTACATGAAGACAACATACAGTCACAATGCTCACTGGTAAAGGAACAAATAGCACTGAAATCAGAACATGAAGAAAAAAATACTTCACAACTCAATATACCTAATACAGAGACGCACATTGAGCAACCAATACTTTCAATAAACAACACTAAGAAAGAACTAAACCTGACCTTAATGGGAAATATAAACTTAAGAGACAATTCAATACAAACCCTCTTCCCATCTGAGGAAGTTACTGACAATGACAAAGTGAATAAAGCAAAGATGACGGAACCAGAGCCATATATTTCTAAATGTCCAAGTGTTGCCACAAAGTTGATCCAGTGTGATTCATTTGATGACGCAAAATATGAAGATAACGCTAAAAATAATACTTCTTATAAACCAGAGTTTCAAAGCAATCACCATGACAAAGAATCCAGTTGTTTTAAACAAATTGTAAGTAATAAACTTGTGACAGACAATGATGGATCTGATACAATTCCTGAAATCACTAAAGAGGAAGCTTTAATTGCTAAAGAAAATACAAAGACTCCTATCTCACTCAGTTACACTGATTCTAAAGAAAGATGTTTGCCTCCAGATAATAAAGGAATATCTGTTATAGGTTTTCCTGATAAAAGAGAGCCAAAACAGTCACATTTACATAAAAATGTACTTTTAAGAAATAAAAGAAACAGCAGAAAGGCCATGTCAAATGGCCATTTTGACAATAATTTGAGAAATGAAACATTACTTAAAGAAATCACATTCCTTCCACCAAAACAACTAAGAAATGGATGTAAATTATCTAAGAAAAGATATTCCCTCTCCCGTGAAAAAGTAAAAAGTACCAAAATATCCACAAACAAAAAAAATAAGCAAGATTCTCTTGAAGAAAATAATCAAATTACAAGAGAAGAATTGTCCAAAAAAAGGATACAGATTGATAAACCCACTTTCAAAGAAAAGACTGCTGTTAGCACTATTACTCCTGAAATAAAAGGTTTAAAACAACAAAATGATTCACTTACAGATGTAGTTCAAGAGGAGAGTAAAATAAAACACAAAGATTTATCTGGAACAGGAATATGTTATGGGTCTTCTACACAGGAAGCAATGAAAGAATTTACTACCCCTGATGCTCAAAAACCACATATAATTGATGAAGATAAAAAATATACATCAACAGACATACCCTGCACTGCATGCAATCCAGATACAACATCCAAAGACATAATTAAAGAATGTGCTGAAAAGCAGGTAACAAAAATTGTACAGACAACCTCCACAAACCAAAACAAAATACAAAAAAAAAGTGAAACGTTAAGCAATAATATTTCACATGTTGCTCATCATTCATTATATAAAAAAGACTCAGAGTGTTCAAGAATTAAAGCTTGTCAAAAAGAATCAATAGTCCCAAAACATATTAAATATAACACCTATGTTGAACAAGGACAAAATGATTTTGTGCTTGCTCCTTCAGAAGCTGAAACTTTTTCCAGTCAGATATTTCTGGATGACAGATTAATTAATCTCAACAAAAAGAGAAACTCTTTACAATCAGGAAGAGAAGAAATATTAAATAGAGAAAATAAACTACAAAATAGTGAATCACCTCAATCTATCATGAATAATAAAACATTTTTAGACAATAAACTTGAGGAATATTGCCAGATGAACAAAGAAACTCACTTGGCAGCTTCTGATCATGAATTAAATTTAATTAATCATTCTTTTGAACTTGCCATTCTTCCCACTGTTCCTGAAGAATCAGAAAATTCAGACAATTCATCAGAAAATCAAGAAACTATGTTCCCAAAAAATAACATTTTGAACACAACTAATGCCAAAGTGCTCTCACCAGTTTATCCATTTCAACAGTCATCTCTGATTCCTGCGGCACACGCACTGGCAAATAGCTCAGAAACTGCAGCTACACAATGCTCAAAAATGATAAATACAATACAACAGCAGTCCTATACATTACAAAACAACAAGTTTTCCAATAACGCAAATATTCTCATAAACAAGGAAATGAATAAAAATAATTCAGATACGGAATATAAGATGAATGGGACCACAAATTTAGAATGTACTGCTCTCATTTCTGACACAAATAATGAAATTATTACTAAGCAAACAGAAAACACTTTTCTCTCACAGCAGGATAAGTCATCCGATTTTAAGAATATTATACTTGAAAACAATAAAGCATTATCAACTCTGAGACACACTTTGGTACAAGTTGCAAAAGTGATATTAAATGAAAATAATTCACATTCATACAATGTTTCACAGAATAAATATGTATTGGGATATGCAAAATTTGATGATATACCTGCAACAAAAATTTCAACTTTAAAACAAATTACAAAACAATTATTCATGGGAGAATTGCAGCCTCAACAGGCACTATCATCTGTTGAAACTACATCCAATGAACAGACTAAGACTGATGAAGTAAGGCATTACAAATTGATGAAGAGTTCTGGTGCTCCCATAGAAAAATCTATTAAAGGAAAGATACAACAGCACTCCTCAGATAATCTGTCAAAAGCAAAACATGCTCTGATACATGCAGCTAGAGGTATAATTTATGAAAGTGCTTCTTGTAACACAAACAACACATTTAATACATGGGAAAAGAATCACAGAGACTATGCTGATTTCAAAGACATTCCTCAAGATAAAATTCATGTCTTGAAACAAATTGCTAGAGAATTACTTCAAAAAGAATTTCTCACAGAACCAGTAAATGACCTTCCTCATTCTGATATTTCAAATCAGACCTCATCTCAAAAATGTGGAAATATTCCTTGTTCCAAAGTAAATTCAGAAATCACACAAAGAAGCAAATCTCCAATGAACAAAAGGCGAACTTCTAGTGAAACAAAAATGAGTACTCACAAAAAAGTACATAAAAAGAAGCAAATTTTTGCAGGGAGAGAATCATTTACAAGAAAAATTAAACAAATTGCAAAATCATTTTTTTCTAATTTTACAGCTGGAGCAAAAGGTGATTTTATTCCAATTCCAGCACAAGAAGATAAAACAATATATAAAAAAGATTTTTCGTTGACTAATACAAGGTCACCACACAATAATCACTTTTCTAACTCCGAATTATCACGTGAAGGCATTAAGAAACAAACATATGTGCCACCTTTCCTTTATAAAACATTTCATCCACTATTAAAAAATGAACAAGTATGCCATGAAACATGTGCAAATCAAAGAGATTTCATAGTTGCACACATGCCTTCTGTTTCCCAAAACGTTCAAGCTTCTTTGACACCAGTTATTGAGGAAAATGAAGATTTTCTCCAAGAAGAGGAAGATAAAAATGAAGAACATGCATCTAGCACTGCCATGAGAGAAATTATACCCTCAGTGCAAAGTCAAAATTTAAATGCTCCTAAATCTGATGATGGAACTATGCTATCAGAACAGGCTAATTCTAAAATATTATTGAGTATTCATTCTGAATTACCTACAGATTCAACTTCACAAACCTGGCAAGTATATGCAAACAATGTCAAGCAGTCTAAACCAACTTATACACCACCCTTTATTCCCCAACATACAATATCCAAACCACTTTATACTTGTGAGAAAATAACATCTCAGAAAAACTTAATGTTATATGATCATTCTACTTCTGATCCAAACTGTTCTTGTGAAGAATATTCTCTTCATAATTCTTCACATAAACCCAAAATTCAAACATCTTCAGGACGCAGAGATCCAAAAAAGGAGAGAAATGAATATACAACTACTTATGAAAATCCTTACTGTATGCCTGTGATTTGTTGCCCTCGTCAATTAATGCCCAATGAAATATTGAATCCAATCCTGGATAATGATTTTCAATACATTCCTAGAGTGTCTTCTCAGATACATGATGTATCCTTAGTAAGTATGCAAGACACCAGCACTCAAATTACTTTGGAACCAAACATTAATGATGATATAAATATAGTGCAAGTATTTATTCCCCAAAATTCTCTGAAACATAATATAGATTGTCAAAATAATTCTGAAACTTCTGTAGCAAATGAAATTAATATCGACATTGGAATACGAACCATTATTCCCAACTCATCAACATATCAATCTTGTGAAATATGTTCACCATGTCCAACACAATACATTTCTTCTGATAATAATTTTCCATTTTTAGAAACTACACAACATATTATAGCCCGCATTCGTTTTGAATCTGAACAGCAACCAATAGAAGAGGAAAAAGAAACAGATCAGATCCTAACTTCACTTATAGAAAAATTATTTGGAGATCTTAAACTGTCTCAAAAAAGAGCAATATGTACTATTGTTAAAAAAATTATTAAAGAAATATTTGCAAATGAAAACAGGAATACCTGTGAAAAAATATTATTATTGCATATTATAGAAACATTTATTGCAGAATTACCAGAAAATTTACCACTAGAAAAACTGCTAGCACAAATTGAAAACTTTATGGATAAAGTATTTGAAAATGAGAAAAAGTGTCATTCTGAGAGACAACCGATGTCAGAACTATTAAATAAATCACTTCAAAAAGTTAATAATGATTTTAAAAATGATTCAGTTGATAAGGCTTTATGCTTTATTCCCCAGCAAAAAAAATCAGAAAAACAATTCATAACACAAATTGAAGATTTTGTTGAAGAAATTTCTAGTCATTTTAAAGTTGAGCCCAGAGAAAAAATGAGAATGATTGCTCTTCTTGGCACTTTCATTGATAAAGTATTTAAAAGTCTGAAAAGTGAGCATTATCTTGAAAAATTATCAGTTATTGAAGATTTTCTTAGAGAAGTTTCTAAAACTGTTTGGATGGATTGTAATGAAAAGAGAATATTGTTTTCTCTTCTTGAGAGCTTCATTGATGAGGTAACAATTAGTTTGACAAAGTGTTGTTCACGAAACTATTTTCTTAACCTCATACAAGAATTCATTGAGAAAATTTCTAAAATTGTGAAACTTAAGCCTTGTGAAAAACAAAACATAACTTCTTTATTAGAGACTTTGGGTGAAAATATTATTTCAAAACATTTTGAAATAAAACAAGAGCTCAGAGATGAACAATTGAAGTCTCCCTTGGCTGAAGATATAACAAAGGAATCAGAAAATGTCAAAATGGAATTACACACTGAACAACAAAATATCTGCTGCCAAGATAAAATTCCAGCAATGACACATATCAAAACAGAACACTTAGATGTACTGCCAACATCATCCCAGAACAAAATTGCTGATAAAGAATTTAAAAATGTAAAAATTAAAAAAGAGCCCTTAGAACAAGTGACATCTCATTCTAATAAAAATTGTCCAAGAGAAAATTGTCCAAATGCAGATCATATTTCATCACTATCTGGAAATATATGCACTAGAGCTCCAAAACAAAGTATTTCTTCTGTGAATGAGTCTCTAAATGAGAAAATAATAAGAAAAGAAGAGGTAGAAACTTCTAATTCATCATTTTCTCTGGATGAAAGCTTAGATGGAGTTTCAGGAAGTATGGAAGTAGATCTTGGTTCACCTCCTGAAATAAAAAATGAAGAATCCAGGCACAAGAATATATGCCCCTGTTCTGAAGACCAAGAAGCACTTTCTTTTCCTACTAAAAAAAATTTGGAGAAAATGGCAGTTAATCTAAAGAAGGAACATTCAGAAGAGAATTTTGAAGAAAATGAATTTGAAATGAGTTTAAATAGAAAGAATTCTTCATCTACATTATCTTCAATATCAACAGATATATCTACTAGGAAAAGAAAGAAGAAGGAGTTTAGTATTTCTTCAAGAACTACAAGTTTATATGCGCCTCCTCAAAGATCTCCTTTTAAACATCTGAGAAGACTGTGGTGTATGTTATTACTGCTATTACTTCTAGTGATAATTCCATTGATGATTTTCTGTGGAGCTACTTTGGCTCTTGTCATTTGTTGTCCTCAATCTTGTTCTAAAGACTGGCCAACTTTCACAAGACTACTACGATGGAACCCTTTGTTTGGAACTCTCTCTCACAAGAATTTAATTAATGTACATGGAGTCTTTTAATTATTTTAAAATAAATGTTAAATCAATTCTTACATAAAGAAATTACTTTCTGCACACACTTCCTTCAATAAATACAAAAAATCAAACTATGACCTTAATGTTACAATATGCAAGATTACCTAATTGTTTTTATTTATTTACATGCTAACTTTCTTCCTTTCTTCCTTACCTACTTCTTTATTTATTAATTTATTTACTTATGTTATGTTTTATTACTATTATTTGTTTGTTTAATTGTTTGATTATTTACTCATTTGTGTATTTATTTATTTGTGTATTTATTTGTTTATTTATTTATTTATTTATTTATTTATTTATTTATTTATTTATTTATTTATTTATTTATTTATTTATTTATTTATTTATTTATTTATTTATTTATTTATTTATTTATTTATTTATTTATTTATTTATTTATTTATTTATTTATTTATTTATTTATTTATTTATTTATTTATCATTTATAATAAATGCACATTAAAATTCAGCTAAAATTATACATATAATGAACTGACTGCATACAGAAGGTGGTTCCCAACTGTAGTTTGTGAGCTTTATTAAGGAGATTCCTAAAAATAATATTGTAGTTTTGAAATTTTATATCCAAACACAATACTACATGAATGTAATGTCACTGATACTTTTGAACTGTTTTAAAAATATTTTCATTAAAAATCAGTTGACTGATTCTTTTATCCTCAGATGTAGTATGTAAAAAATAATCTATTAAAAATTAAAATTGAATAATAAATAAATACAAAAAATGTATGGCTGCACCTATTCTTGGCAGATGTTCTTTCGAATTATAGCCACTCCCCACCCCAGAATGTGGTATTTCAGAACCTAATCCAAATGCTGCCGGATAATGTTCTGAAGAGTACATTCTTGCAGTGAATTATTACATGCTTATTGGAAAAAAAATTGTAAATTTGCATGCACCTATTCTACAATATAGCGTTTCCTTCTTATAGATTTATATTATAATACAATTTTGTAATTGAAATTATTATCTCATTAACACTACTGTTTATACTTATACAAATCAAAATTATCCAATAAAACAATATGGGGTGGCAACGCTGATGATGAACCTTTTCCTTCCAAGTGATCCAAGCTCAGCACTGCATTCTGTAACAGCAGCTTCCAGGCAATGGACTTTCTAATAACCTGTTTTTTCATCATATGAGTCCATGGGCTGCCTCATTGGTGTGAGATTTAGCTGATATCACAGCTACTGGTGGTGTCCACCAAGGCATGGTGATGGGGCATGTGATCCGAGTGGCAACAGTTAGATCACAGTGCTTAAAAATGAAAAGAAGAAAGAAAAAACTGTTTTGGAGACCTTTCTTACAATATTTTAAATGGATACAAAAGCAAATAATCAATTCCCATCAGAAGGCCAAGATGTGTGAAATAGCACATTTGTCTTAATTGCTGAATGGGAAGAGACCTAATCTTCAGTGAGAGATGGATGCAGGTTACTCAAATACTGTACAAAGAATATATACGTTCACCAGAAAGAGCAAACCATCACAATAATAATAATAATAATAATAATAATAATAATAATAATAATAATAA